>CANNZV010000261.1:348183-562285 GCA_947561585.1 Caprella mutica
CCAATAGTTGTAAATAAAGTGCACAGTGAAGAGTTAAAACAACCACCAATAGTTGTAAATAAAGTGCACAGTGAAGGGTTATAACAACCACCAATAGTTGTAAATAAAGTGCACAGTGAAGGGTAATAACAACCACCAATAGTTGTAAATAAAGTGCACAGTGAAGGGTTATAACAACCACCAATAGTTGTAAATAAAGTGAACAGTGAAGAGTTAAAACAACCACCAATAGTTGTAAATATAGTGCACAGTGAAGAGTTAAAACAACCACCAATAGTTGTAAATAAAGTGTACAGTGAAGAGTTAAAACAACCACCAATAGTTGTAAATAAAGTGTACAGTGAAGAGTTAAAACAACCACCAATAGTTGTAAATAAAGTGCACAGTGAAGAGGTAAAACAACCACCAATAGTTGTAAATAAAGTGTACAGTGAAGAGTTAAAACAACCACCTATAGTTGTAAATAAAGTGTACAGTGAAGAGTTAAAACAACCACCAATAGTTGTAAATAAAGTGCACAGTGAAGAGTTTAAACAACTACCAATAGTTGTAAATAAAGTACACAGTGAAGAGTCAAAACAACCACCAATAGTTGTAAATAAAGTGCACAGTGAAGAGTTAAAACAACCACCAATAGTTGTAAATAAAGTACACAGTGAAGAGTCAAAACAACCACCAATAGTTGTAAATAAAGTGTACAGTGAAGGGTTATAACAACCACCAATAGTTGTAAATAAAGTGTACAGTGAAGAGTTAAAACAACCACCAATAGTTGTAAATAAAGTGTACAGTGAAGAGTTAAAACAACCACCAATAGTTGTAAATAAAGTGTACAGTGAAGAGTTAAAACAACCACCAATAGTTGTAAATAAAGTGCACAGTGAAGAGTTAAAACAACCACCAATAGTTGTAAATAAAGTGTACAGTGAAGAGTTAAAACAACCACCAATAGTTGTAAATAAAGTGTACAGTGAAGAGTTAAAACAACCACCAATAGTTGTAAATAAAGTGCACAGTGAAGAGTTAAAAAAACAACCACCAATAGTTGTAAATAAAGTGCACAGTGAAGAGTTAAAACAACCACCAATAGTTGTAAATAAAGTGCACAGTGAAGAGTTAAAACAACCACCAATAGTTGTAAATAAAGTGCACAGTGAAGGGTTATAACAACCACCAATAGTTGTAAATAAAGTGCACAGTGAAGGGTTATAACAACCACCAATAGTTGTAAATAAAGTGAACAGTGAAGAGTTAAAACAACCACCAATAGTTGTAAATAAAGTGCACAGTGAAGGGTTATAACAACCACCAATAGTTGTAAATAAAGTGAACAGTGAAGAGTTAAAACAACCACCAATAGTTGTAAATAAAGTGTACAGTGAAGAGTTAAAACAACCACCAATAGTTGTAAATAAAGTGTACAGTGAAGAGTTAAAACAACCACCAATAGTTGTAAATAAAGTGTACAGTGAAGAGTTAAAACAACCACCAATAGTTGTAAATATAGTGTACAGTGAAGAGTTAAAACAACCACCAATAGTTGTAAATATAGTGTACAGTGAAGAGTTAAAACAACCACCAATAGTTGTAAATAAAGTACACAGTGAAGAGTTTAAACAACCACCAATAGTTGTAAATAAAGTACACAGTGAAGAGTCAAAACAACCACCAATAGTTGTAAATAAAGTGCACAGTGAAGAGTTAAAACAACCACCAATAGTTGTAAATAAAGTACACAGTGAAGAGTCAAATCAACCACCAATAGTTGTAAATAAAGTGCACAGTGAAGGGTTATAACAACCACCAATAGTTGTAAATAAAGTGAACAGTGAAGAGTTAAAACAACCACCAATAGTTGTAAATAAAGTGCACAGTGAAGGGTTATAACAACCACCAATAGTTGTAAATAAAGTGAACAGTGAGAGTTAAAACAACCACCAATAGTTGTAAATAAAGTGTACAGTGAAGAGTTAAAACAACCACCAATAGTTGTAAATAAAGTGTACAGTGAAGAGTTAAAACAACCACCAATAGTTGTAAATAAAGTACACAGTGAAGAGTTAAAACAACCACCAATAGTTGTAAATAAAGTGCACAGTGAAGAGTTAAAACAACCACCAATAGTTGTAAATAAAGTGCACAGTGAAGAGTTAAAACAACCACCAATAGTTGTTAATAAAGTGCACAGTGAAAGTTAAAACAACCACCAATAGTTGTAAATAAAGTGCACAGTGAAGGGTTATAACAACCACCAATAGTTGTAAATAAAGTGAACAGTGAAGAGTTAAAACAACCACCAATAGTTGTAAATAAAGTGCACAGTGAAGGGTTATAACAACAACCAATAGTTGTAAATAAAGTGAACAGTGAAGAGTTAAAACAACCACCAATAGTTGTAAATAAAGTGTACAGTGAAGAGTTAAAACAACCACCAATAGTTGTAAATAAAGTGTACAGTGAAGAGTTAAAACAACCACCAATAGTTGTGAATAAAGTGCACAGTGAAGAGTTAAAACAACCACCAATAGTTGTAAATAAAGTGTACAGTGAAGAGTTAAAACAACCACCAATAGTTGTAAATAAAGTGTACAGTGAAGAGTTAAAACAACCACCAATAGTTGTAAATAAAGTGCACAGTGAAGAGTTTAAACAACCACCAATAGTTGTAAATAAAGTACACAGTGAAGAGTCAAAACAACCACCAATAGTTGTAAATAAAGTGCACAGTGAAGAATTAAAACAACCACCAATAGTTGTAAATAAAGTACACCGTGAAGAGTCAAAACAACCACCAATAGTTGTAAATAAAGTGCACAGTGAAGGGTTATAACAACCACCAATAGTTGTAAATAAAGTGAACAGTGAAGAGTTAAAACAACCACCAATAGTTGTAAATAAAGTGCACAGTGAAGGGTTATAACAACCACCAATAGTTGTAAATAAAGTGAACAGTGAAGAGTTAAAACAACCACCAATAGTTGTAAATAAAGTGCACAGTGAAGGGTTATAACAACCACCAATAGTTGTAAATAAAGTGAACAGTGAAGAGTTAAAACAACCACCAATAGTTGTAAATAAAGTGTACAGTGAAGAGTTAAAACAACCACCAATAGTTGTAAATAAAGTGTACAGTGAAGAGTTAAAACAACCACCAATAGTTGTAAATAAAGTGCACAGTGAAGAGTTAAAACAACCACCAATAGTTGTAAATAAAGTGAACAGTGAAGAGTTAAAACAACCACCAATAGTTGTAAATAAAGTGTACAGTGAGGAGTTAAAACAACCATCAAAAGTTGTAAATAAAGTGCACAGTGAAGGGTTATAACAACCACCAATAGTTGTAAATAAAGTGCACAGTGAAGGGTTATAACAACCACCAATAGTTGTAAATAAAGTGAACAGTGAAGAGTTAAAACAACCACCAATAGTTGTAAATAAAGTGCACAGTGAAGGGTTATAACAACCACCAATAGTTGTAAATAAAGTGAACAGTGAAGAGTTAAAACAACCACCAATAGTTGTAAATAAAGTGTACAGTGAAGAGTTAAAACAACCACCAATAGTTGTAAATAAAGTGTACAGTGAAGAGTTAAAACAACCACCAATAGTTGTAAATAAAGTGTACAGTGAAGAGTTAAAACAACCACCAATAGTTGTAAATAAAGTGTACAGTGAAGAGTTAAAACAACCACCAATAGTTGTAAATAAAGTGCACAGTGAAGAGTTAAAACAACCACCAATAGTTGTAAATAAAGTACACAGTGAAGAGTTAAAACAACCACCAATAGTTGTAAATAAAGTGTACAGTGAAGAGTTAAAACAACCATCAAAAGTTGTAAATAAAGTGCACAGTGAAGAGTTAAAATAACCACCAATAGTTGTAAATAAAGTGTACAGTGAAGAGTTAAAACAACCACCAATAGTTGTAAATAAAGTGCACAGTGAAGAGTTAAAACAACCACCAATAGTTGTAAATAAAGTACACAGTGAAGAGTTAAAACAACCACCAATAGTTGTAAATAAAGTGCACAGTGAAGGGTTATAACAACCACCAATAGTTGTAAATAAAGTGAACAGTGAAGAGTTAAAACAACCACCAATAGTTGTAAATAAAGTGTACAGTGAAGAGTTAAAACAACCACCAATAGTTGTAAATAAAGTGTACAGTGAAGAGTTAAAACAACCACCAATAGTTGTAAATAAAGTACACAGTGAAGAGTTAAAACAACCACCAATAGTTGTAAATAAAGTGCACAGTGAAGAGTTAAAACAACCACCAATAGTTGTAAATAAAGTGCACAGTGAAGAGTTAAAACAACCACCAATAGTTGTTAATAAAGTGCACAGTGAAGAGTTAAAACAACCACCAATAGTTGTAAATAAAGTGCACAGTGAAGGGTTATAACAACCACCAATAGTTGTAAATAAAGTGAACAGTGAAGAGTTAAAACAACCACCAATAGTTGTAAATAAAGTGCACAGTGAAGGGTTATAACAACAACCAATAGTTGTAAATAGAGTGAACAGTGAAGAGTTAAAACAACCACCAATAGTTGTAAATAAAGTGTACAGTGAAGAGTTAAAACAACCACCAATAGTTGTAAATAAAGTGAACAGTGAAGAGTTAAAACAACCACCAATAGTTGTAAATAAAGTGAACAGTGAAGAGTTAAAACAACCACCAATAGTTGTAAATAAAGTGTACAGTGAAGAGTTAAAACAACCACCAATAGTTGTAAATAAAGTGTACAGTGAAGAGTTAAAACAACCACCAATAGTTGTAAATAAAGTGCACAGTGAAGAGTTTAAACAACCACCAATAGTTGTAAATAAAGTACACAGTGAAGAGTCAAAACAACCACCAATAGTTGTAAATAAAGTGCACAGTGAAGAATTAAAACAACCACCAATAGTTGTAAATAAAGTACACAGTGAAGAGTCAAAACAACCACCAATAGTTGTAAATAAAGTGTACAGTGAAGAGTTAAAACAACCACCAATAGTTGTAAATAAAGTGTACAGTGAAGAGTTAAAACAACCACCAATAGTTGTAAATAAAGTGCACAGTGAAGAGTTAAAACAACCACCAATAGTTGTAAATAAAGTACACAGTGAAGAGTCAAAACAACCACCAATAGTTGTAAATAAAGTGCACAGTGAAGAATTAAAACAACCACCAATAGTTGTAAATAAAGTACACAGTGAAGAGTCAAAACAACCACCAATAGTTGTAAATAAAGTGCACAGTGAAGGGTTATAACAACCACCAATAGTTGTAAATAAAGTGAACAGTGAAGAGTTAAAACAACCACCAATAGTTGTAAATAAAGTGCACAGTGAAGGGTTATAACAACCACCAATAGTTGTAAATAAAGTGAACAGTGAAGAGTTAAAACAACCACCAATAGTTGTAAATAAAGTGCACAGTGAAGGGTTATAACAACCACCAATAGTTGTAAATAAAGTGAAGAGTGAAGAGTTAAAACAACCACCAATAGTTGTAAATAAAGTGTACAGTGAAGAGTTAAAACAACCACCAATAGTTGTAAATAAAGTGTACAGTGAAGAGTTAAAACAACCACCAATAGTTGTAAATAAAGTGCACAGTGAAGAGTTAAAACAACCACCAATAGTTGTAAATAAAGTGAACAGTGAAGAGTTAAAACAACCACCAATAGTTGTAAATAAAGTGTACAGTGAAGAGTTAAAACAACCATCAAAAGTTGTAAATAAAGTGCACAGTGAAGAGTTAAAATAACCACCAATAGTTGTAAATAAAGTGTACAGTGAAGAGTTAAAACAACCACCAATAGTTGTAAATAAAGTGCACAGTGAAGAGTTAAAACAACCACCAATAGTTGTAAATAAAGTACACAGTGAAGAGTTAAAACAACCACCAATAGTTGTAAATAAAGTGCACAGTGAAGGGTTATAACAACCACCAATAGTTGTAAATAAAGTGAACAGTGAAGAGTTAAAACAACCACCAATAGTTGTAAATAAAGTGCACAGTGAAGAGTTAAAACAACCACCAATAGTTGTAAATAAAGTGTACAGTGAAGAGTTAAAACAACCACCAATAGTTGTAAATAAAGTGTACAGTGAAGAGTTAAAACAACCACCAATAGTTGTAAATAAAGTGCTCAGTGAAGAGTTAAAACAACCACCAATAGTTGTAAATAAAGTACACAGTGAAGAGTTAAAACAACCACCAATAGTTGTAAATAAAGTGCACAGTGAAGGGTTATAACAACCACCAATAGTTGTAAATAAAGTGAACAGTGAAGAGTTAAAACAACCACCAATAGTTGTAAATAAAGTGCACAGTGAAGAGTTATAACAATTCCTATCAATAATCATTGTAAGTACAATATTTATCACAGCAAAGTACCATATGTAAATATCTTCACAATTCCCCACCTTCAAAAGTCATACAAAGTTTCAGTCTTTGAATGTTCCCAATGTTTCCTAATCTGATTTTTTGGTAAAACCTTGCAGTCGATCTTTTTCTTTCTTGAAAGCTTTCGTTCTGATGCAAATAAGATTATGTTTCATTTTTTATAGGTATTCGACTGTAGAAAAGTTCTCTTCGGACTTCAGATAACTGCGTACTTTTCTTTTATTTACGGCAACACTTTTAGAATGCAATTAAAGTTAGAGACAATAGGGTACGTTCAGAGTTATCGGACGGTTCAACTTTTTATAATATATAAGAAAGAAGTATATAATAAACATACTTCTATGATAATCCGATCTAATAAACGTATTTCTTTCTTTTAATTTGTACAACTTCTCTTTTTTACTTTCTAATTTACTATTTTTTTCCGATAGCTAATCAACTCTATTTTTAACGACAATCCGAACGTCATTCAAGCGTGAAATTCATCTATTCGAAAATAGATCTTAATTAAATTCTCATGATTGCAAGGATTTCCTGAATCTACGAGGACAATGAAACTACAAATCATTATTAACTCAATTAGCGATTGATAAGATTCATGCATTATATTACACAGATCAGTTATTCGAAATAGGTATGAGATACATTATACATTTAACATTCGGACTGAACATGTTCCAAATTCTCACAATAATTAGAGACAAGAACTCAAGATATACTTTTACTCATTGAGGAAATGATCAAGGACTTTCGGTCAGGTCAAAGGACATCTCTTCAAATTCAGTTAAACAACAACAACATCAAATATTAAAACAAAGTTGTGAAAAAGGAGGAAGGCTTCCTAGTTTGAGTCTAGGCGAGAACCAACCTTTCCAATAACTATTTCCTCAGTCCTTCTAAATCTCCACCTCCTTCTTAAACTAACCAAACCTTTCCTCAATTTTTTTGATTTCCTTAAACCCGTCCGTGGCTTTGCTTTTTTCCCAATCCATCCAATCCCAATTCAGCCTAACAATATTTCCCATCTCCGCCCAGAAACCGTTACGAAGTTTCTTGCCGTAATATTTCCTAATATTTTGAGCTAAACATTAACTGTTTTCAAGAGCATGTCAAACGTCCCTTTATCATCTGTAAATCTTCTTAGAAATCTACTCAAATATTCCTACACTAAACAATATTCGTGAAACATAGAGAGTTAGTTCATTGCTTCATTCGCAGCTAAGCCTTTTTACAGAACAAATAACTAAAGTTTGAATAATTTGTGCGATACCTTCTTCAATAAGTCACTATATATCCTAAGTTTATTACTCCTAAATATTATATAAACGTATGAAATATATATACAGGTCACATAAAGAAGCTGTACATACTCGTATTTTAATCCTTGGTACCTGTAATTTATCATGGACAGAAAGTCTGTCTGTCTGTCCTGGAGCTTCAAAATAATAATTTGTGGTCATGACTACGGTTAACACTAATATTAATAATTAAAAAAATACAGTTTGGACTTTTTAAGAGTAAAAAATAATTTTGCAATATCAGTATATATGTTCCGCACCATTTGCCAATTTGCACAATCTCGAGAATGCGCTGTGCGTTTTTTAACCCACTATAGCCGAGTGTACGTTATTATCTTCATTTTTTTTAAATCGAATACTAATAAATGTTCAAATGGTCCCGCCCCCAAATCCCCTGCCAGGTCATTAAATCATCATGAAGTGTGCAGTACAACAAACTAGCGTATACAACAAACTAAATAACGGCCATTTATGCTGAGAGTTTCATAATATATGACGATTATTTGGAAACTCTCAACATTAATGGACGGTATCTAGTTTGTAGTATCCGCTAGTTTGTTGTACTGCACACTTCATAATAATTTAATGACCTAGCAGGGGATTGGGGACACATTTATTAGTATTCGATTCGTGAAACATAAAAAGAAGATATTAATACACGCTCGGCATTAATGGGTTAAAATCGCGCAGCGCATTCTCGAGATTCTGCAAAGCCGCAAATGACACGGAACATATAACAGTATGTGTATTGATATTACGTTCTTGCATTTATATATAAACCTAAATCCATTATATTTCTTGGATTATCAAAATTAACAGGATTTTTGTACTATTTAAAATAAGATTTCTTGTTCTTAAATGATCGAAATTGAGTCACTCGGATCCAATGCAGGCAGTCAGCTTTAAATCTATAATGAGGAAAATGTCCTCTAAAACCATATGAACATTTTACCAAGAGAAGAAAGATATCGCTTTTCAGAGAGTGAACCATCAAATTAGTTTGGAATGGGAACAATCATGATTATGCCACCGAATATAATCCCAAAAAAGCCCCTAACGAGTCCTTCTTTCAGGGACTCGATAGAAGTGGATCCTACGATTGTATTGCGATGCCTAACATCTATCGGGGGATGAATACCAATGGAATCTTCAAGATTTTAGTTATCGTTGAGGATGTACTTGAATAAATTAATATTACTTTCAATAGGTATCAATATTGACTTAGAATTTACTTGGATTTTCTTTACATCATCGGAATTTATTCGATGGAATTTCTTTACATCGACGGAATTTATTCGATGGAAACGCGTGTCATTATTCAGTTCAAATTGACAATTATTATAATAAGTTTGTGAAAATACTACCCAATTTAATGGAATGTTCAAAGTTAGAACACAAATAAAAATGAATGTTCAACTTGAAATGAATATGAAAATCAAAAATTAACCCTAACTGCTCTCTAACTGCTCTCTAACTGCTCTCTAACTGCTCTCTAACTGCTCCCTAACTGCAGTGCATTTCATTAACATGGAGGAAGACTTCAAAGCAAATTCATCGGTGCGAATAAAATCATCAAAAAAAAAGAACTGAAAACTTTCGAAACAGAAATATAATTTGATAGTTTATTATATTATAATCTATGGTAAATAGATCATCTATCGACCATAATAAATGATTCGACCAAAATACAATATCAATTTATCATCAATTTGAAACACTTTCGTCGGGGATTACCGATGACAGTGTCCGAAATTATGGTATTTTTATTTAATATCCTCTTATGAGTCCTGTTTACTCCTTTTCCGACTTCAGTCTGAGTTTGCGTGTGGAGGTAGCACAAAGAATCTTTTTCCCACGATGAAGCACGGAAGAGGCTCAGTAATGGTTTGGACAGCCATATCGAAGAGTTCTCTTGGACCAAATTATTGTCTTGCATGGTAGGATCAAAAGAAAAGATTACTTGAACATTTTTACCAGGTGCACCCAATGTGCCAAACTCTGTTTCCTGAAGTTGACTGCATCTTCCAAGACGACAGTACTCCGATCTAACCTGCCCATATAGTTAACAGTTGGTATGAAGAGCATGAAACTGAGCTGGAACACACGGAATGGCTCCTCAATCTCCGGATCTCAATATCATTTGAGCATTTGTGGTGAATACTTGAGTGACAGGTCAGGAATTGCTATCATCCACCCTCCCGTATGGAGCAGCTTTCCATGGAAACCCTCCCATCTGGAGGAACTGGAGCACCTTTGCATGGAAATTTTCACGTCTGGATAAGCTTTACATGGAAACCCTCCCGTCTGGAGGAGCTGGAGCAGCTTAACATGGAAACTCTTACGTCTGGATCAGCTTTACATGGAAACCCTCCCGTCTGGAGTAGCTGGAGCAGCTTAACATGGAAACTCTTACGTCTGGATCAGCTTTACATGGAAACCCTCCCGTCTGGAGTAGCTGGAGCAGCTTAACATGGAAACTCTTACGTCTGGATCAGCTTTACATGGAAACCCTCCCGTCTGGAGTAGCTGGAGCAGCTTAACATGGAAACTCTTACGTCTGGATCAGCTTTACGTGGAAACCCTCCCGTCTGGAGCAGCTTCACATGGAAAACTTCCCGCCTGTATTTGCTGGAGTAGCTTTACATGGAAACTCTCCAGTCTGGAGGAGCTGTAGCAGCTTTACATGGAAACTCTCCAGTCTGGAGGAGCTGTAGCAGCTTTACATGGAAACTCTCCAGTCTGGAGGAGCTGTAGCAGCTTAACATGGAAACTCTTACGTCTGGATCAGCTTTACGTGGAAAACTTCCCGCCTGTATTTGCTGGAGTAGATTTACATGGAAACTCTCCAGTCTGGAGGAGATGTAGCAGCTTTACATGGAAACTCTCCAGTCTGGAGGAGCTGTAGCAGCTTTACATAGAAACCCTCCAGTCTGGAATCAGCTTTAAATGAAAACCCTCCAGTATATAGGAGCAGGAGTATCTTTTCATGGAACAGTGTCTGAAGACTTCGATGGAAGAAGTCAAGAAGCCTTAGAATTCCATTCCCATACGTATTGAAGCTGTGTTGCAGTCTAAAAGGGACTCAACTTCATATTTATAAAGTTTTTCCAAATTCAGTAAGTGATTCATTTATTTGGTCCAAACTCTGTGTGTACCTATTACTGCACTGTATGTACCTATTACTGCACTGTGTGTACCTATTACTGCACTGTGTGTACCTATTACTGCACTGTGATGATGTACTATAAAAAAAAGAGTCTCCGCATGTTTTCTAATTTCTTATTATTTTCAAATCTCTCAAATTTGTCATCGTGTACCGAGACTAATTTTACAATACCAATAAAGCATTTTTTTTTCTGAAAATGTGAAATTAGTAAATTATGAAAAAATAATTTCAGATACACTTTTCTCTGACTGTACCTATTACTGCACCATGTGGAAAAGAACTACATAAACATTAATCCTTTATCTTCCCACTGCTCAGTTTTTTGCTGCTCAAGAAAAGGTGTATATCCAAGAGATTCATTTTTGTGTACAGCTTCTCTTCTTTTCTTCAACCAATCAAAACAACTGTACCAGTCATGTCACAATAACAGCACCATTCATGTCAGAACACTAACTTTCATGTCATAATATTTTGCACACATGTTGACAACGTCTGCGACAAACGTACAATAAATCTTTGCCGAAAAGATGCATTTTACCCTACAGATTTGAATGGCTGGAATATTATTTGTCTCAACTGGTATCTTGAAGGTATCTTAGAGATGGTGAGGTAGCTTTGATTGCATCATAATACCTAATATAAACTTAATATCTTATTTAGACTTAATATCTCATTGAAATATATTTAATCATCTCTTCCACACATTAATTATTGTTACGAACTTCAGCTCAATAAATATAAGTTTAATTATAATCAGTGTTCAGCATCAAAGAGCAATTATAACAAACTATAACAACTCTCAATAACTTTTGTTATGGCTTAAATTAGTGAAGAAGATAATCATTATTAATACCTGTAAAACACGTCGAGATTAGAGCAAGGACGCAGTGTTCGCAAAGTGGGTGTTTTCATTGGTCATGAACCAATTTGACCTTTCTTATTGACCTGGCATGACCTGTTTCAACACCCACTTTCCAACAACTGTAACTTCATTTTGTTTCAGTGATGATAGTCCATTTCTCAAGTTATATCAGTTTCTATTCCAAGTTTTAATGTTTGAAGGAAATTATAAATAAGAAAGTCAGGAAATGTGGAGCATTGAACTTATATCTTGTGATGCATTTCGATATGATAACTAAATAGTGAAGGAAATTAATAACTAATGTAATGAAAGTATATTTCACTAAATTGATTAATTGATTAAACAAATTAATGTTCAAGTGTATCTCTGATGCTTTTTTCATAGTTTATTAATTTAACATTATAAACTTTACTAACAATTAACCCTACAGTTTAATTAAATACCGTAGGTTTTTTACATATCATCGACTACGAAAGAAATGAGAGAGTTAAATAGAATGACAGTATTGTAGCAACCGTAGCCATTTACATAAACAGATTCTGTCTACTCTACACCCCCTCCCCTCTCCCCCCAAGGCAATTGGAAGGCCCGACCCCCAAGAGACTTTGATAATGTCTCAGCATTTGCCGCTAAATATTTTCCTGAAGATAATTTTCTTTACTTCGTCTTGCAAGCAATTTAAGAGATAGCGTTTTCATTGGTAATGTTGTTTTATTGGGGGAATGATTGTAGCTCAGTTTCGGAAGTTTTATTTGTAGTCTTTAGCAGATCAAATAATATTACATGAAAGGTTTCAGTAGCATTTTAAGACTGCTATAGACCATGGTCTCAGGACAGACCAACCAAGATATGACAAAGACCCCTCTTGGTGGTTGTGGACTAAAGGGTGATATAATTATTATTTATTTCAGTTGGTATCCATGATACCTGCAGGTATCATGGATACCTACTAAAGTAAATGATAATTATATCCCTTTTTCTTATATTCTCGTGGGAAAGTAGGAGGAGCTTAGCAAAAAGTCTGGTGGGAAGACTTAAAAAACCTTCGTGTGTACGGCCCTTAACTCTGACTCTATACTGAACGATAACCCTCCACCACTAGGCTACTATCACTAGTCTTTATAAACCATAAGACTGAAATCCTAGCTAATATCTTGGACCTGCAGTTAACCACATGGAATTGGTTATTTAGTCTACAGTCAGATATCTAAAAGTGATTAGGGTCAGCTAGACGGTGTCAAAAAGGTTCATGTGGACTCAGTAAGGTTCGCCTTTTTTTGAAACTGTGGCTTCTGAGATACTCCAACTGCTCTAAACGAGTAAACTATATTCCGAAGAAGATATATGATGTATAGAAATAAGTTGATTGTAATTTTATTAATTTAAGATACTTTTCTTGAATGTAGAATTAGCCACACTGTAATGTTTATCTTATTAGGTTCCGCTCATTTGAGCATTACTTAGAGATGTAGCCCACAACATCAATTATTGGGCTCCGCCCATTCAGACATCGATGACGTTCGCACCATAGATCCACGTATCTCTATAAATTTCGTTTCTCTCAATTTAAATTCCTCAAGTGTGTATAGAGTTCATGTTTTGCACAATGGCAACAGATGGCATCTTCCCACATACGTCATCGCTGCCACCCTTGAGAGCGTACTGTGATTGGGTGGAGTGATTTATGACAAGGTGTACCCTAGGAAGTGATCCTACATCTTACTGATCAAACGACCATCTATTTCTATCCTCTAAAACTGCTCGAAATAACCTCAACTATTTTCCTAGCGTAATGAGTAATTGTTTATAAAGTTTCTCTGTAAGGTTATTGCATAAAGAAATAGCGAAGAAGTTTACGGAAAGAATCTCCACCGTCATTCATTTCCTACAAAGAGAATATTTCGCATGATCATAAATTGGAAAACAGACAATGGGAAAGAAATATAGTTTGCTTAAATAATAAATAAATATTTTTTGCCTGAATGGTCCGTTCTAAAAATAAATCACTTTTCAATCTGTTACCATGGATATAGAAATCGATTTGCCAAATAGAATACTTCAGAATATTCTGTAACTCATATGTATTACTGCAATATTATTTAGTATGAAAATGTGATTGTTAGATATATTAATAAAACCTATATACTCCTCTATAATGAACTACGAGTAAGGATAGAGCATGCTTCATTATATGTATAGGAGTCAAGAGAGGCATAGAAAACTGATGGACATTTCAGGGTAGACTACACAAAATACGTTCACTATACAGGGAACTTCATTACTCAGGACTCTACTAATTTCAATGGCTCACTATACAGGGCAGTTCATTACTCAGGACTCTACTAATTTGAATGGTTCACTATACAGGGCAGTTCATTACTAAGGACTCTAATTATCAGGATGGTTCACTATATACAGGGTATTTTTTTAATGTATTTTTCCACAAGCTACATACTACAGAAAGCTTTAAAATGCCCCGTACTCCAAGTTGGTTATTATCTACTACAAGTACCTGCTAATGCGTGTATAAACTGCCTTATTTGCATATTCAAATTGGCAGGCAGGCACGTAAGTTTAATAGCTTCACAGGGGATACACTAAATCGATTGAGAAGCTTTCTTACGAGATTATGGCGAATCACCGAGGAATAGAATGTGCAAAAGTAATGCCTAGCTTTACCTATTAATATGGTGATTATAGGTAGGGGAATATTCATACAGTTTAAAGGAATGGGAGGAGCTAAATATAGAAAGTTATGGAAAATGGGAAATGATTGTGGAAACTTTTACGGTTAAAGACGATGATATTGTAATAAGGGCTGCGTATGACTGTCTCTCCGTCACACTAACCTAATTATACGCTTGGCAAGCAGCTGATAGCATGGATATGAAAATATTCTGATATCAGTTCAATAAATGGTTTGTGTCTGTCTGTCCGTCACATTGAATTATTCTGATATCAGTTCAATGAATGGTTTGTGTCTGTCTGTCTGTCACACTAAATTATTCTGATATCAGTTCAATGAATGGTTTGTGTCTGTCTGTCTGTCACACTAAATTATTCTGATATCAGTTCAATAAATGGTTTGTGTCTGTCTGTCCGTCACATTGAATTATTCTGATATCAGTTCAATGAATGGTTTGTGTCTGTCTGTCCGTCACACCAAACTATTCTGATATCAGTTCAATAAATGGTTTGTGTCTGTCTGTCCGTCACAATAAATTATTCTGATATCAGTTCAATGAATGGTTTGTGTCTGTCTGTCCGTCACACCAAATTATTCTGATATCAGTTCAATAAATGGTTTGTGTCTGTCTGTCCGTCACACTAAATTATTCTGATATCAGTTCAATAAATGGTTTCAATAACTAAATTCACATTTTCTTTCATTCAGTTGATAATATTAGAATAAAATAGAAGCCATGGATAATAATAACCATCAGTGTCCATAAAACTGGTATTAAAAAAATGCTGTCATTTTTGACGACACGAATGCACTAGTCTACCTAATATGCAAATTAATTAAACTTTATGTGTTTGTATAAATTGATATCATTTAATATATACATTTAGGATGTGTCTAGAGAATTAGTACAATGGTTATAAGACAGAATGAAAATTTTTAGAGTGGTTGGAAAATACCTAAATTAATTGAAGTAGAAATATCAAAATTTCAGACATTGTTGTCGGGTATTTTCGTCAGGAATGTCCGACGAAAGACGATAGACTAAAAATGTTATTAATTTATGATTAATTATTATTATCGTAGATTGATCCTTTTTTTATCATCGATGATAGTTACCTCTATGATCTTCGATTTCATTTTTCTGACTGAAATCCTTGCTCTGAATTGCTATTAATATTATTATACATTTTTCTACATCGGCCGTATAGATTTTATTCACAGATTGCCATGGCAACGATCTATCTGCTATGAACTTATTTTAAAGTGATTATCAATTGGAACGTAAGGACATTAAAGAATATATTAGATAGGGTTTTTCTGTTACGGAGGTATAGGTTTTGAAAGTTCCGAGCTTTAGATTATCAGAGTAATTTGTTTGAACTTTCAAAGTACATGTGGAATATGTCGCAGAGAAACTTGACATTTTATAGCTTGACTGTTAAAAGAAAAAGTGGTTGGTTAAGAACGTATTGTTTATTATCATTGATTTCTCTCGAAATTAGTTAATCAACTATTGATTTTTTCTAATTTAAATATTAAGCAATCAAAATACAGAAGAAAATATTTCCTTTTTCGAATATTGAAAAATTATTGTTATGAAATAATAATAATAAAAGAAAGGAGTCACTGTGATGATGTACTATCAGAGAAAAGAGTCAATGTGATGATGTACTATCAGAGAAAAGAGTCACTGTAATGAGGTACTATCAGAGAAAAGAGTCACTGTGATGATGTACTATCAGAGAAAAGAGTCACTGTGATGATGTACTATCAGAGAAAAGAGTCACTGTGATGATGTACTATCAGAGAAAAGAGTCACTGTGATGATGTACTATCAGAGAAAAGAGTCACTGTGATGATGTACTATCAGAGAAAAGAGTCACTGTGATGATGTACTACCAGAGAAAAGAGTCACTGTGATGATGTACTACCAGAGAAAAGAGTCACTGTGATGATGTACTATCAGAGAAAAGAGTCACTGTGATGATGTACTATCAGAGAAAAGAGTCACTGTGATGATGTACTATCAGAGAAAAGAGTCACTGTGATGATGTACTATCAGAGAAAAGAGTCACTGTGATGATGTACTATCAGAGAAAAGAGTCACTGTGATGATGTACTACCAGAGAAAAGAGTCACTGTGATGATGTACTACCAGAGAAAAGAGTCACTGTGATGATGTACTATCAGAGAAAAGAGTCACTGTGATGATGTACTATCAGAGAAAAGAGTCACTGTGATGATGTACTACCAGAGAAAAGAGTAACTGTGATGATGTACTATCAGAGAAAAGAGTCACTGTGATGATGTACTATCAGAGAAAAGAGTCACTGTGATGATGTACTACCAGAGAAAAGAGTAACTGTGATGATGTACTATCAGAGAAAAGAGTAACTGTGATGATGTACTATCAGAGAAAAGAGTAACTGTGATGATGTACTATCAGAGAAAAGAGTCACTGTGATGATGTACTATCAGAGAAAAGAGTCACTGTGATGATGTACTATCAGAGAAAAGAGTCAATGTGATGATGTACTATCAGAGAAAAGAGTCACTGTGATGATGTACTATCAGAGAAAAGAGTCACTGTGATGATGTACTATCAGAGAAAAGAGTCACTGTGATGATGTACTATCAGAGAAAAGAGTCACTGTGATGATGTACTATCAGAGAAAAGAGTCACTGTGATGATGTACTATCAGAGTAAAGAGTCACTGTGATGATGTACTATCAGAGAAAAGAGTCAATGTGATGATGTACTATCAGAGAAAAGAGTCACTGTGATGATGTACTACCAGAGAAAAGAGTCACTGTGATGATGTACTACCAGAGAAAAGAGTCACTGTGATGATGTACTATCAGAGAAAAGAGTCACTGTGATGATGTACTATCAGAGAAAAGAGTCACTGTGATGATGTACTACCAGAGAAAAGAGTAACTGTGATGATGTACTATCAGAGAAAAGAGTCACTGTGATGATGTACTATCAGAGAAAAGAGTCACTGTGATGATGTACTACCAGAGAAAAGAGTAACTGTGATGATGTACTATCAGAGAAAAGAGTAACTGTGATGATGTACTATCAGAGAAAAGAGTAACTGTGATGATGTACTATCAGAGAAAAGAGTCACTGTGATGATGTACTATCAGAGAAAAGAGTCACTGTGATGATGTACTATCAGAGAAAAGAGTCAATGTGATGATGTACTATCAGAGAAAAGAGTCACTGTGATGATGTACTATCAGAGAAAAGAGTCACTGTGATGATGTACTATCAGAGAAAAGAGTCACTGTGATGATGTACTATCAGAGAAAAGAGTCACTGTGATGATGTACTATCAGAGAAAAGAGTCACTGTGATGATGTACTATCAGAGTAAAGAGTCACTGTGATGATGTACTATCAGAGAAAAGAGTCACTGTGATGATGTACTATCAGAGAAAAGAGTCCCTGTGATGATGTACTGTCAGAGAAAAGAGTCACAGTGATGATGTACTATCAGAGAAAAGAGTCACTGTGATGATGTACTATCAGAGAAAAGAGTCACTGTGATGATGTACTATCAGAGAAAAGAGTCATTGTGATGATGTACTATCAGAGAAAAGAGTCACTGTGATGATGTACTATCAGAGAAAAGAGTCACAGTGATGATGTACTATCAGAGAAAAGAGTCACTGTGATGATGTACTATCAGAGAAAAGAGTCAATGTGATGATGTACTATCAGAGAAAAGAGTCACTGTGATGATGTACTATCAGAGAAAAGAGTCACTGTGATGATGTACTATCAGAGAAAAGAGTCACTGTGATGATGTACTATCAGAGAAAAGAGTCACTGTGATGATGTACTATCAGAGAAAAGAGTCACTGTGATGATGTACTATCAGAGAAAAGAGTCACTGTGATGATGTACTACCAGAGAAAAGAGTCACTGTGATGATGTACTATCAGAGAAAAGAGTCACTGTGATGATGTACTATCAGAGAAAAGAGTCACTGTGATGATGTACTATCAGAGAAAAAAGTCACTGTGATGATGTACTATCAGAGAAAAGAGTCACTGTGATGATGTACTATCAGAGAAAAGAGTCACTGCGTGATGTTAATTTCACTAATCACAGTTTTCTAATTTTCCATCAGTTTCAAATCTTACATTTTTTTCATCGTGTACCCAGTCCAATTTTATAATATCTTTAAACATCAAAATTGTTAAAGTTTCTTATTGGAAGCTATTAAACTGCGATAAAAACGTTTTATCTTTTTCTTTGATTGTACAACTTCCTATCATTTTTCTAATCGTTTTTCTTAGGTTTTTCTTCCTAATGAAAGTTTGCAGTAAATGATTTCCATTATTCGTCAGTGGCGGCATTGCCTTTCCTTGCAAATAATAGGCAGTGTCTAGAGGTAGTAGAAGAAGGTTACTGTCGAGTAAAGGTTATCTAGAAGAAGGTTATCAAGAAGAAGGTTATCAAGAAGAAGGTTATCAAGAAGAAGGTTATCTAGAAGAAGGTTATCAAGAAGAACGTTATCTAGAAGAAGGTTATTATCTAGAAGAAGGTTATCAAGAAAAAGGTTATCAAGAAGAAGGTTATCTAGAAGAAGGTTATCCAGAAGAAGGTTATCAAGAAGAAGGTTATCAAGAAGAAGGTTATCGAGAAGAAGGTTAACAAGAAAAAGGTTATCAAGAAGAAGGTTATTATCTGGAAGAAGGTTATTATCTAGTAAAGGTTATCAAGAAGAAGGTTATTATCTAGAAGAAGGTTATCAAGAAGAAGGTTATTATCTAGAAGAAGGTTATTATCAAGAAGAAGGTTATCAAGAAGAAGGTTATTATCTGGAAGAAGGTTATTATCTAGTAAAGGTTATCAAGAAGAAGGTTATTATCTAGAAGAAGGTTATCAAGAAGAAGGTTATTATCTAGAAGAAGGTTATTATCAAGAAGAAGGTTATTATCTAGAAGAAGGTTATCAAGAAGAAGGTTATTATCTAGTAAAGGTTATCAAGAAGAAGGTTATTATCTAGAAGAAGGTTATCAAGAATAAGGTTATTATCTAGAAGAAGGTTATTATCAAGAAGAAGGTTATTATCTAGAAGAAGGTTATCAAGAAGAAGGTTATTATCTAGTAAAGTTTATCTAGAAGAAGGTTATCAAGGAAAAGATTATTCTCTAGAAGAAGGTTGTTAAGAAAAAGGTCATCTAGGAGAAGTTTTACAAGAAGGTTATCTAGAATGAGGTTATCAAGGAGAAGGTTACTATCTGGTAAAGGTTATCTAGAAGAAGGTAGGTAATTATTGATGGACTATCGACTGGCGAGGCTCCGTAGGAGTAACTACTGCAGTGTACCTCTATTATGGACAACTAAACAGTCCGTAAATTGTCTATTCCATAAATAATGTACTCGGTAAGTGAAATAACAAAGGATTATAGTTTAGTGAAAATACCTACTTATATTCGGAAGTCCATGTTTTAAAGTAATGATAGTAAGATATACCCTTTTTACCAATTAAGTAAATTAATTAAATACAAATAATTAGTAAAATTTTAAGTACGTAACACTGTATGTCCTTTCCTACATTGGCCTCTTCAGTAGCATTCTTTATCACGTTGACTACGTATTGGTTCACTATTGTACCACTATGTATATTACAGATAAAGAAGATGGTACAAATACATACCACTGCCAATGTGTTAAACCGAAATTAAATAGTGACAATGCATGTGTACCACATTTGTACCACTGTGTTATCATACAGGCATCATCAATAGGTACTAAAGGAACTGTAAAACTCTATAAATTTTGTTTTCCATAATAACTGTTTCCTTTATCAGGCAGGACACTCCATATATTTTTTATTCAATAACACTGTGCTTGCAAATCCACATGAAAACTATTGATAAATAAACTCAAAAAAAGTTAAAATAAATAAGTTTGAAATTGTATACCTATATTTAATTAACTATTCTTATGAAAACCTATAAATATACATGTAGAGGAAATGTTTTTATCATTCTTCACCGTAACAGTTCATCCCTAGTGGAATATTATTTGTATTGACTGTAAATAGATATTGTATGAATGTTCTTCACTGTAAGAGTTCATCCCTAGTGGAATATTATTTGTATTGACTGTAAATAGATATTGTATGAATGTTCTTCACTGTAAGAGTTCATCCCTAGTGGAATATTATTTGTATTGACTGTAAATAGATATTGTATGAATGTTCTTCACCGTAAGAGTTCATCCCTAGTGGAATATTATTTGTATTGACTGTAAATAGATATTGTATGAATGTTCTTCACCGTAAGAGTTCATTCCTAGTGGAATACTATTTGTATTGACTGTAAATAGATATTGTATGAATGTTCTTCACCGTAAGAGTTCATTCCTAGTGGAATACTATTTGTATTGACTGTAAATAGATATTGTATGAATGTTCTTCACCGTAAGAGTTCATTCCTAGTGGAATACTATTTGTATTGACTGTAAATAGATATTGTATGAATGTTCTTCACCGTAAGAGTTCATTCCTAGTGGAATACTATTTGTATTGACTGTAAATAGATATTGTATGAATGTTCTTCACCGTAAGAGTTCATCCCTAGTGGAATATTATTTGTATTGACTGTAAATAGATATTGTATGAATGTTCTTCACCGTAAGAGTTCATTCCTAGTGGAATACTATTTGTATTGACTGTAAATAGATATTGTATGAATGTTCTTCACCGTAAGAGTTCATCCCTAGTGGAATATTATTTGTATTGACTGTAAATAGATATAGTATGAATGTTCTTCACCGTAAGATTTCATCCCTAGTGGAATATTATTTGTATTGACTGTAAATAGATATTGTATGAATGTTCTTCACCGTAAGAGTTCATTCCTAGTGGAATATTATTTGTATTGACTGTAAATAGATATTGTATGAATGTTCTTCACCGTAAGATTTCATCCCTAGTTGAATATTATTTGTATCGACTGTAAATAGATATTGTATGAATGTTCTTCACTGTAAGAGTTCATCCCTAGTGGAATATTATTTGTATTGACTGTAAATAGATATTGTATGAATCTTCTTCACTGTAAGAGTTCATCCCTAGTGGAATATTATTTGTATTGACTGTAAATAGATATTGTATGAATCTTCTTCACTGTAAGAGTTCATCCCTAGTGGAATATTATTTGTATATTTACTTCGCTATTCAGGACTGTTTTTATATAAAGAATTTATTAAATGTTCAGTAACATTTACACAATTTAAAAAATGGGTCTTAAAATAATTAGAGACAAACTATATTCTGTTGTACATCTTTTAATTAGTAATGTATATTTTAAATATCTAATTAGTAATTAATTCACACTAAATAATGGACACTAATATGAATTTAATAAATACCTGACAGTATAATTATTTTATTATATATTTATATTTTTTTCACATTAAATCTCTAATCAAAGAAGCACATCTCATTTATAAATGCTATTTAAATTCCCCCAATTAATTGCTATAAGGTATATTTAATAATAAAAACTAATGATAACAATTGGCATATCTCGAATAAATAATTTTATTATACATTATAATGGGTGATTGGGAAGGTAATTAAAATTTTATCGAATATATTCATTATTATTTTCAAATTAATAAATAATATTTTATGTCAAATTTAAATCTGCCCCAAATTTGTCCCTTATAAATAATGTTTAATGAATGAAATCTATTTATTTACATATATCATCTTTATATAATTAACTAAATGTACGTATCGATTATTCCTGCAATAAATTAATGTTTAATTCATATATATATTCGTAGTTTAATTATTAAGGATGCTCTTCAATTTAACTAATTACTGAAGTTACTGATAGATGTAATGCATCAAAGGAAAGAAATGCATGCATTGGAGAGAAATTATGACTTAATTAATGCACTTAATTAATGTTATGCACTTAATTAATGATATGCACTTAATTAATGCTATGCACTTAATTAATGCTATGCACTTAATTGATGCTATGCACTTAATTAATGCTATGCACTTAATTAATGCTATGCACTTAATTAATGCTATGCACTTAATTAATGCTGTGCACTTAATTAATGCTGTGCACTTAATTAATGCTGTGCACTTAATTAATGCTGTGCACTTAATTAATGTTATGCACTTAATTAATGTTATGCACTTAATTAATGTTATGCAGTTAATTAATGCTATGCACTCAATTAATGCTATGCATTTAAATTAATGCTATGCATTTAAATTAATGCTATGCACTTAATTAATGCTATGCACTTAATTAATGCTATGCACTTAATTAATGCTATGCACTTAATTAATGCTATGCACTTAACTAATGCTATGCACTTAATTAATTCTATGCACTTAATTAATGCTATGCACTTAATTAATGCTATGCACTTAATTAATGCTATGCACTTAACTAATGCTATGCACTTAATTAATTCTATGCACTTAATTAATGCTATGCACTTAATTATTGCTGTGCACTTAATTAATGCTGTGCACTTAATTAATGCTGTGCACTTAATTAATGCTGTGCACTTAATTAATGTTATGCACTTAATTAATGCTATGCACTTAATTAATGTTATGCACTTAATTAATGCTATGCACTTAATTAATGTTATGCAGTTAATTAATGCTATGCACTTAATTAATGCTATGCACTTAATTAATGCTATGCACTTAAAATCAACAATATGCACTTAATTAACACTATGCACTGAACTGCTCCTATGCACTTAACACTATGCACTTAATTAAAATAGGAAGGGTTGTATTTATTTCTCTTGTCAAGTTGGAAGGAATAAATTAAATCTATGGAGAATAATTTAGAGCCTTTATTCATTATTATTTACCTCTATAGTTTTCATTGAAGGCAATAGTTATATGTAATTATACTGTGTATATGACTTTGATTATTGTATAGTGTATATTATATGTATAGATACAAATTTGATTTATATTCTGTAATTAAATACAATTCTGTTTTATACAATATGTTTATATATCTTTGCATGTGTGTTTTAGTTTTTGTTACATATTATATGTACCGTTTTGGTTGCTTCTGAACTGACTCTATGTATACTTTCATGTTTTAATGGGAATATATGTGAATTTATCCCTACAGAATTTATATTTTATTTTCATGATTTATAATGTAACTGATTTAATTATTTTTTATCAGTGACACATGAAATGTAGGGGTGGAATAACACAGAAAAATCTATTTTTCAGTTATCGATATAGACATAAAAATCTTAAAATACTGATTTATTTAGTAAAAATTTCATCATTGTAACTCAAAAATGTACCGCTAGAGAGGCTGAATGTCCTAACGATATTCCATTAAATGTACGTACATTATAAGTACTAAAAGGCCTCTCCTGAAAAATAGCTATTATATAGTTATGACAGTGTTCTAGCAAATGAGCGATATAGTCATTCCCATTGTTTTTTTATAGTTCATAGCAAATAGCCAGCATCCCCATATTCCAATACAATGTAAATTCCCATAGTCCTGTTACATCAATCTCACTTTGGCCGAACTATTTGAAAGCTTTCAGTCCATATTTTAGGCCCAAACACTAACACCGCATGAATGCTAACAATTTGAGGTTAAGCCTCGAGTGAAACGTAGCTACCACTCTACCTTTTAGAGCCATGCATGTAGTGAACTACTCTGTAGTGAACTATTCTATTGTGAACTACTCTGTAGTGAACTCCTCTGTAGTGAACTCCTCTGTAGTGAACTACTCTGTAGTGAACTCCTCTGTAGTGAACTACTCTGTAGTGAACTCCTCTACAGTTAACTCCTCTATAATGAGCTCCTCTATAGTGAGCTACTTTGTAGTGAACTCCTCTATAGTGAACTCCCATATAGTGAACTCCTCTACAGTGAACTCTTCGGTAGTGAACTCTTCTATAGTGAACTCCTCAATAGTGAACTCCTCTATAGTGAACTCCTCTATAGTGAACTCCTCTATAGCGAACTCTTCTATAGTGAACTCCTCTATAATGAACTCCTCAATAGTGAACTCGTCTACAGTAAACTCCTCTATAGTGAACTCCTCTATAGTGAACTCCAATATAGTAAACTCTCCTATAGTGAACTCCTCAATAGTAAACTTCTCTATAGTGAACTCCTCTATAGTGATCTCCTCTATAGTAAACTGCTCTATAGTGAACTCCTCTATAGTGAACTTCTCTATAGTGAACTCCTCTATAGTGAACTCCTCTATAGTGAACTCCTCTATAGTAAACTCCTCTATAGTGAACTTCTCTATAGTGAAGTCCTCTATAGTGAACTATAGTAGCTATATCTATAGTGAACTCCTCTATAGTGAACTATAGGAGTTCACTATAGAGGACTTCACTCTATTTGTGTACATGTTCTCTCATTTAAATGGCATGACATTAAGAGCTAGAGAAGAGTACAGACCTAATGGATGCAATCGAGAGACGTCATCATCAGCTGTAAGATGTCACAGTCTTCTTCTCTTTCACACAAAAAGAAAGGGAATGGGAAATTAAAAGGGGGGGGGGGAGTGTAGGGTAAGCTCTGAGTTATTGGACAGTGACACATCTTCGATCATGTAAGAAAATGAATAATAAATATTGCTTATATTTCATTTCTTATATGATCGAAGATGTGTCACTGTTCGATAACTCAGAGCTTTCCCTATCCATAATGTATTTAGTTCAAATAAATGCATTAGGTATTATTATTTTCTAACTATTTCTTGAGGTGCTATTAAGTATATTTTACAAGAAAGGTAAGATTTGTACAGATGGTAAATAAAATTTTAAAAATTCTGTAGATTTGGATGTGGGTCACTCTAGTGAAGTCATTTAACTGCTTTTTAAAGATAAATTAACAAAATATTTGTAATTCATATTTTTTAGTAATAATGTAAATCTAGGTACAAAATTTTAACAATATGAAAATATTGAATTCATATTTATATTTATTAATTATAATTTTATATATTTAAAACATATAAACAATTAATAATTTTCAAATATTAATTTACCTGATTTGCGAAAAATAAATCATCATCTCGAAATTTTCAGTTTGAGCCAAAACTAATGAAAATGAAAGACAAATCACAAACACCATCATTTTACCTCTTAATATCTTTATTAAATACACTAAAACAATACTTATAAACAGTAAAGGAATGTAAATAACACAATAACACGAACCTCTGCCTTGCAGTACAGCAAACTAACACACTAAACTACACCGTGATGTATTAACAAAAAAAGTCTGCGGAAAATGCAACCACTATTTGAGTTACTTTACTACAACCTAGCAGTCTAACTTATCAGTGGTTAGTGTAGTGGTTCAATGGGAAGGGGTTCAATTGCATGAGATAGAAATATCTATAACGTGCGATGAATTATATTTTGATAAATTGGAAATATTCGCAACAATTTAAACATTGCCCTTTACAGTCTCCCCTCATAATTATTATCAGTGGGGTAGGTGATTATTATTATAATGCCACCTCCCCCCCACCACAAGTGATAAACAAACACTTATCTCTTGGGGATTACACAAACACCCCCGCAGTTTAACCCCCCCCCCCTTTGGTTAAATCACCAAATTCAATTACGGAATGAGTTGTAGAATTATTCCCCGTAACGCCTGACTGTTTTCACGCCACTGATCAGCGCAAAATGCTTTACATTTTAAATGAACCTCAGCACAGTGAATGAAATGGGGAGAAGGAACTTGGTTATTAGAAAAAATTTAAAAAAAAAACTTGTTTTTAGAATAAAATAATTAAAAAAAAAGAACTTGGTTATAAGAAAGAAATAATTTAAAAATTAGAACTTGTTTTTTTAATATGAGAAAATATCCACACTATTAATACCTGCATCCCTCTCTATTCTATGTATCCCTCTCTATTCTCTGTATCCCTCTCTATTCCCTGTAACCCCCTCATCCCCTCATAACCCCTGTATCACCCGATGTCCTCTTGTATCCCCGTATCCACACGGTTCTCCCATATCCACTTCATCCCCTCGTATCCCCTTGCATTCTTCTGTATTCCATGTATCCCCTTTAATCTCCTGTATCCCCGTACCCACACGCTAACCCCATATCACCCGTATCCCCGTGTATCCTCCGTATCCCCATGTATTCCCTTTATTCCCCGTATCCCCGAGTATACTTCGTATCCCTGTATCCCCTTGTATCCCCACAGTCATTGTAGGGCTATTATCTCCCCTGTTAACCGATTAAATCGCAATCGGTTCAGTCGCAGAATAACAAATAGTCTTACAATGGGAAGGTGCTAACAGCATCCAATGTAGTCATTTGTCCGCCTTACTATTTGTATATTTACTTGCAGCCTTACTATTTGTATATTTACTTGCAGCCTTACTATTTGTATATTTACTTGCAGCCTTACTATTTGTATATTTGCTTGCAGCCTTACTATTTGTATATTTACTTGCAGCCTTACTATTTGTATATTTACTTGCAGCCTTACTATTTGTATATTTACTTGCAGCCTTACTATTTGTATATTTACTTGTATCTTTACGTTGGTGACCGGACAACTCGCCACCGGACAAGTCGTCGCTGGACTATTTGCCTCGGACAATTTGCCGTGAGGACAACTCGCCGCTAGGACAATTCGCCGCCAAAACAACTCACCGGGTTTTATGTTTACTGCCATATTTAACCGTGTTTTATGTTTTACTGCCATATTTTACCGTGTTTTATATTTTACTGCCATATTTTACCGTGTTTTATGTTTTACTGCCATATTTTACCGTGTTTTATGCACGTCACTAGTGCTTGTGTCCCTAATTATCTCATTCATTGGTAAGCTTTTTTGCATCCATGAGCATTGTCACGGACAGGTGGTTGGTGCCTTTGTTCAAGGACTTCTTCCTCAAGTCCCTTGTATTTAATTTCCTTTTGACGTCAACGACAAAGCCCTTCGTTTCGAAGCAGATGTTAAACTGTACCAAATTTAAATTAATAGCTGTATTATTTTTACGGCTTGAAGTGTTCTCACAGAGAAGATATGGCAACAAAAGAAACTGATAATAAATTGAACTGAATGAAATTTGTCAAAACTGACGTAGAACAATAGTTGACAAATACAATTTAGTTTAATTTATTAGGTTCCTTGCTTAAATTTATAATATTTTTAAATGAATGAAAATAATGTAAAAGCCGGTAAAATATAAATCACGCGGCGAATTGTCCTGGCGGCAAGTTGTCAGCACGGTGAATTGTCCGCGGCGAGTTGTTCTAGCGGCAAGTTGTCAGCACGGTGAATTGTCCGCGGCGAGTTGTTCTAGCGGCAAGTTGTCAGCACGGTGAATTGTCCGCGGCGAGTTGTTCTAGCGGCAAGTTGTCAGCACGGTGAATTGTCCGCGGCGAGTTGTTCTAGCGGCAAGTTGTCAGCACGGTGAATTGTCTGCGGCGAATTGTTCTAGCGGCAAGTTGTCAGCACGGTGAATTGTCCGCGGTGAGTTGTCCTAGAACCCTTCACTTTCTTTGCTTCAATTTAAATAATGCAAAATAATCACATACCATATCAATAATTTCTCTAACATTTAACTATTATTTAAAAGTCATTTATTTATCATAAATTATTATAATATTCTCTTAATAATATATTCCATTCGTCTTATTTTATTGAATTCTTTTTCATTTTTTATTCTTATATCCATTATTTTGTAAAAATAACCGCACAATATTTGACTTTAGTATAAAACTAATTCTCTATTCTTATTTAAAACAATCAATGTAAGAAATAATTACTATTAAATAAGAACTAACAAAAATAGTAATTCTTTTATTTTAAAATAACATAATAATTCTCGTATGTTTTTTCTCCAATGATAACCTCAGTTCATTTATATTACTGGCACTAATTTCTCTA
This sequence comes from Caprella mutica, assembly GCA_947561585.1. Taxonomy (NCBI): domain Eukaryota; kingdom Metazoa; phylum Arthropoda; class Malacostraca; order Amphipoda; family Caprellidae; genus Caprella; species Caprella mutica. The sequence continues at coordinate 376,528 of CANNZV010000261.1, forward strand.
ACATCGTTTAAACTCACTAAGAGAAATAGTGCCTAAAATACACTCACTTTAGAGCTTTCCTTCTCTTTTAATTAGAAGCCAAAAGGGAAAAATGTGAGAGAGAAAAAATTAAATTATTATCAGATAAAATAATTAAGGTAAACACTCGTTGAATAAAAAGGGATGAACATTCGCTCAATATTCCCTAGTGATATTAAGGGAATATTCTCCTACTATCAGTAAGTTGCAAATTATTGGTCAGTTCCACATTTTCGATCATATTAGAAAAAACGATGAAATGATAATTACTATATTTTTATTCTAATTTGTATCCATGATACCTGCAGGTATCATGGGGAATATTCCGTTACTATGACTAGGGAACATTCCGTTACTATCACTAGTGAATATTCCCTTAAAATCACTAGGGAATATTCCATTAATATCACTAGGGAATATTCCGTTACTATCACTAGTGAATATTCCCTTAAAATCACTAGGGAATATTCCATTAATATCACTAGGGAATATTCCGTTACTATCACTAGCGAGTATTCTGTTACTATCACTAGGGAATATTCCGTTACTACCACTAGGGAATATTCCGTTACTACTATCACTAGGGAATATTCCCTTAATATCACTAGAGAATATTCATTAACTATCACTAGGGAATATTCCCTCTCTGATATTTACGCTTTTGTTAATTATCCGAATGTTTAATTTCACATTATGACAAACAGTAAACAAGTATTTAATTAAGTATATTATTGCTACAGAGTCGCACCGCTTCACAAATAATTAAATAATAATTAAATCGTTCAGCCGGAATTAATGACTATAAAGGATCCTGATTATACAGGGAATTTACATCATAACATGTGTTAATGAATATGTATCATTCTATACTGCTATGAGTGAAGTAAATCTAAAGTAGAGCTACATTAGCAAATAATAATTCGAATTCATATTTACCAATAGTTTGGATTAATAATAATGAATTTGCCAATTAATATTTAAAAACTCAGTCTAGAAGCTTAATGATGAATTTACAGAGATTAGCCAATGGATTAACAGTAGTTATAATAGTATTCACTTGTTACATAATGGTACAGTGAGAGTAAAGTATTAAAGAAATGTTAAGGAGAATTGAAATAAATCACCCCTCTCAATCTTCTATGGCCCCATCATACCTTTCTCTCTGTGTATCCCCTCTCAATCTTCTAAGGCCCCACAATAACTTTCTCCCTGTGAATCCCCTCTCAATCTTCTATGGCCCCACCATAACTTTCTCTCTGTGTATTCCCTCTCAATCTTCTATGGCCCCAGCATAACTTTCTCCCTGTGTATCCCCTCTCAATCTTCTAATCTTCTATGGCCCCACCATATCGGTTGGTTGTAGCATTTTCCCAGTTAGTATTTGATGGTAAATTTGTCTGACAGCGCAATGTTATTTTTTATCCTTGGTAATAAATATTTAAGAAAAGTCAGTCAATTTCTGGTTATTTATTCCTATGTTGCCATTTATTTCTGGAGAATAAATGGAAAATATTGGTGGATCAGCCAAATTATTGGGAAAATATTGGTGAATCAGCCAAATTATTGGGAAAATGTTGGTGGATCAGCCAAATTATTGGGAAAATGTTGGTGGATCAGCCAAATTATTGGGAAAATATTGGTGGATCAGCCAAATTATTGGGAAAATGTTGGTGGATCAGCCAAATTATTGGGAAAATGTTGGTGGATCAGCCAAATTATTGGGAAAATGTTGGTGGATCAGCCAAATTATTGGGAAAATGTTGGTGGAACAGCCAAATTATTGGGAAAATGATGGTGGATCAGCTAAATTATTGGGAAAATGTTCGTGGATCAGTCAAATTATTGGGAAATGCTTTATTATGTCCAGGATGGACATAGTAGAAGTAGGATTTCTAATGGACTTTATGCAATATAATAATTCAAGTGCATCTTTAAGTTATCAGATAAATGTAGTTTCATATTTTACAGATTATTTCTGTTTTTCATTTACAATTTTTTAGGAGATCAACCAATTTCTACTAATTCCTGGAATATTCCCTTGATATCGTTAGGGGATCAACTAATTGTCACTAATTCCTGGAATATTCCCTTGATATCGTTAGGGGATCAACAAATTTTCACTAGTTCCTGGAATATTCCCTCGATATAATTTTACGATAACGGATAATGAGGGAATATATAGATATCGGATAATGAGGGAATATATAGATATCGAGGGAATATTCCGGGAATATCTCAATGTTACCTGGGTTGGACCAAGATGGTTTCAACATAACAGCCCACGCTTTCACCATGTTGACCCATTTCGCCAAAAAACTCACAGTACCAATACGTATGTATTGTCAACATACTGCCCACATGGGCCCCATTAACTTGTGTTGCTTGGGATATGTTACCCTAGGGCATAAAGAGTTAACTATTATATTGAACTAAAATTATTCTTTGAATTATTAACTCATAGACAGGTATCAATATAAAATATATCATTTGGAATACAGGGAACGATTGGTGTTAACGGAATTGTTTCACAGTTTCGATCATAATAGTTAAAAGTTTATGGTGATTATTATTAGACTCGAAATTTTGATTGGTATCCATGATACCTGCAGGCATCATGGATACTAATTGAAATAATGTCATCAACATCAAGTGCAGTTACAACATCAACTGCAGTTACAACATCAACTGCAGTTACAGCAACAACTGCAGTTACAACATCAACTGCAGTTACAACATCAACTGCAGTTACAACATCAACTGCAGTTACAGCAACAACTGCAGTTACAACATCAACTGCAGTTACAACATCAACTGCAGTTACAACATCAACTGCAGTTACAGCAACAACTGCAGTTACAACATCAACTGCAGTTACAACATCAACTGCAATTACAGCAACAACTGCAGTTACAACATCAACTGCAGTTACAACATCAACTGCAGTTACAACATCAACTGCAGTTACAACATCAACTGCAGTTACAACATCAACTGCAGTTACAGCAACAACTGCAGTTACAACATCAACTGCAGTTACAACATCAACTGCAGTTACAACATCAACTGCAGTTACAACATCAACTGCAGTTACAACATCAACTGCAGTTACAGCAACAACTGCAGTTACAACATCAACTGCAGTTACAACATCAACTGCAGTTACAGCAACAACTGCAGTTACAACATCAACTGCAGTTACAACATCAACTGCAGTTACAACATCAACTGCAGTTACAACATCAACTGCAGTTACAACATCACTGCAGTTACAACATCACTGCAGTTACAACATCAACTGCAGGTACCACATCAATTCCAATCTGGAATGCCATCTCTCCGCATACCTCGAATTCTCATCCATCTCTAAATAAATAATAAATAAAAACACCTAAATAATAGTCTATACCTGCAATTTAGTTTCTAATTTATTGCATTGTTTGATGTCTTTTATTTTCATTTAATTTATCTCTATTGGTTACTTCCAGCCATTGATGTTTGCTTTATTTTCAGTACAGTATTACTGTACAAACTTAGTTTTGGGCTGAAAAAGTTTCGATTAAAGCTTTCGTTGAAACTTCTTAAGTCTCTCATTGAAAAATTGTATTTGCTAAAAATATTTACTTTCTTGTTTTTTGGAACATTTCTTTTTCTATGGAAAATATTGAAAATCTGAGGAGTTCTTTTTAAATGGAAAAAAACTTTGAAAATTATAATAAACATACAGTAAAATTCATGAGCTATGAAGCACTTGATTTATGAAGTATTTTCTATGTTTAAGTTATAAAAAATGATAAAGGGTCGGACGGGGTATCACTGCGCACAATCCCGAAAACTCTGTATTTACTCGAGAACTAAAGGTACCAGAGAAACTCTTTTTCTTGTGATGAAATGGTCATGAATGAGGAAAGTTCTCAATCAGTTTCGAAATAATAGCTAAATAAATAAAAATACTTATTGACAATTTTTTGTGCGTAACTTTTAGTGAGTGCATCGGGGTATCACTGCGCACATGAAGGGGTATTACTACGCATTGCATAAATACAGCACTTCTCTCCCCCACCTAAATAGCTCCTATCCCCATTTTAATTCCCCTCCTCCCCCTTATCTAAATCCTCTTCTTTCCCTATCCAAATATCCCTCTCCTCCCATCTAAATCACCCTCTCTTCCCATCTAAATCTCCCTCTCCTACCATTTTGATCACACTCTCTCCTCATCGAAATCTTCCTCTCTTCCCAACTAAATCGCCCTCTTCCCCACCTATTTCCCTATCTCCCCCATCTATTTCCCCTCTCCCGCATCTAAGTCCTCCTTCCCCTCATCTAAACGTCTGTGTTTCCCTCTCTACATGCCCTCTCCCCAATCTACTTATCCCTTGCTTTTCAAACACATATTTAATGAATCTGCAACAAATATTTAACACTTACATTTTTTTCAACTAGTTAACTGCTTATATCAAGTAATATAATACAATCGTAGGTTTATTGTTAATCAATATTTAATTCCAAAACCTTATTTTAATTCTAAAACCTCATTTTAATTCTAAAACCTCATTTTAATTCTAAACCTTGTTTATTGCACGCCACCCACCTCCGATACACTAATTCATAAGTTATATTCATACCTGAGATCGAATATTCCGAGACAGAAATTTCTGCTCGAATCTCATGTTAACTAAATGTCGAAACACGTCAAAATTAATAATATTACGTATCATTTTGGTGCGCGGAAGATTCCACTGAGGAAGATTCCACTGTGGAAGATTCCACTGTGGAAAATTCCAATGGGAAAATTCCACTCCGGAAATTCGACTAAACAAAATCCAATATTAAATTGTTTTGTATTTATTATTTTTCATTAAATTGTAATTATATTATAAATTGTAATTATATTTTATTTTGTAATTATATTATAATTATTATAATTTGTATTTATTTGTAATTATATTTATTTCTAATTGTATTTTGTTGTAAATGTAATTATTTACTATAAGTTGTACTTATTATTTTCAAAAACCATACTGTTCAATCCAAATGGCTAAATGACAGTCTAAAATATATTTAGATCAATTATTGATAGCTAGGAAACGTTAAAAACGTTAACTCCATTCAAATAAATATCTAGGTCTGTTCAATGTTATTCTAGCAGAGTGTAGGATGTATTTTATTTTTCTTAACCATTATTGCTGCAGTTAGGAATTTGAACTTTATTTGTGTGAAGCAACTTCTATTCTTACATTATTTTATCTGTGTTTTTGTAAATATAATTGTACTGTTCTTTATAATCTTTACAGCAAAATCTCGAAGTAGACCAGACTTACGTTCCACTTTCGTATCGTATAACATATACTTTTATTTGCCCCTCTTAAAACTCCAACTTATATTCAAATTAAAATAACCTTAAACTCTAATCAAATTTGCAGAACAAGAAGCAAAATAAAATTTCTTTAATTTTTTTAATTAGAATTATCTTCATCTCAAGTGGAATACATTTATCTTATATGTTGCACAAAAAGAATGTACATTAAGAAAAAAATTATAATGATATTCACTTACATTTTATTAAACCACTTAAAAAGAAACACTGAAATGAAAATCACAAAAAGCTTATATAATATGAAGATTATAATTTCTACGTAAATATTGTTATAGCAAATAAGCAGTACAATTTATACATTATTTAAATTCAGTGGAATTTTCCTCGGTGGAATTTTACCAGTGGACTTTTCCGCAGTGCAGCTTTCATCAGTGGAATCTTCCTCAGTGGAATCTTCCTCAGTGGAATTTTCCCACTGGAACTTTCCTACGTGGATTTTTTCTAAAACCATCATTCTACAACGGTTAATGATGTTATGCGCTTTTATTAAATAGACTACACATTTCAGTACTCATAATTTTAACATTTTCTATTATTGATCTTAATTAAATAACACCATTGTAAACTGAGACGAAGTTTTCCAAGACCGAATTTTCCGAAACCGAAATTTCCTAGAACCGGTTAGGAGTTATGTAGGAACCAATACTTTATAACTCAGGAGTTCACTGTATTATAAATATTATATTCTACAGTACAATGTAACAATTAGTACATAATATTTTTTTATATAAACCTATCTTTATCTAACTAATCCATATTGTTTCCATTACTATAGAGATGTTGTAATTTATCCGCCTTATATTAATAAAGAAATACAACCAGGCTATTGTTGCAGTACTTTTTTTATTAGATTGATAAAAATAAAGGGTAATGAATTGCTATGATATTATTGAGACAAAAATGAATAATGCAGGAGATATAAAAGGTTGTGATTAATAACGGGAGATGATATAGAAAAAATATGAATTATTCAACAGTGGGGGATATTTAGTCGTCACTATTAGTCTATATATTTCACTTATTATATATATATATATTATATTTCTGTTGTCAGCCAGTTTTGTATGACTAAATTTAGACAGGTATGGAATAAACCCATGTAGTGTAATACTACAATTCCAAGGTTGCTTCTGCAGATGATTGACAGATTCTGTTCTTCAACTAATTGATATCCCTCGGTTGAATTTGATATACTTTACTCTTGATGAATCCCCATAGAAAAAAATCACGAGGTGTAAGATCAGGTGATTTTGGTGGCAACTTAATGTTCATGTCGCCATATGAACCTCAGCCATTACACCTCCTTGCAATCTTTTCATTCTGCCATCTTGCATTAAGAATTTTCTCTGAATCTGGTAAAATCGAAAAAAAAACAGTCCGAAAGTCAGACAGGTGCGTATAAAGATAATTATCACCATTAACATTTGTATCAATTAAAACAGGGTTGAAGATTCCCCCCATCGTATATGGTCACCCACACGGTTGGTTGAGGTGAATGAAGTGGCTTATCTGTTGTCCAGTGAGGGTTACTAGTGCAACAGTAACGATAAGTGTGATTCATCAGAATCTTTATGTGCTGAAGAAACTGTTTGAGCAAATGCCGTTCTTTCTGCATATTCGCTTGCGCTATGCTCTCGGACAATTTTTAGGTTTATGGTTGTGGAATTTGAGTTATTTAATGTGCACTCTGTCCCTATGTCTATACTAAACATGATAAGTTATGCTATATCATTCATATTGGCATGTATATAATTAAATCCATTTCTTCATGGACATTTCCAGATTCATTAAAAATTGCTAAAGTCATCCATCTGCAAAAGAAGGGCAATCGAGAAGCACCTTGCAATTATCGACCAATATCAATATTGCCCTTACATATCTATTTTATTGATAAAATAGTGTATATGCAAGTGTATAAATATTTATTGAAAAATTTATTCTTTTAAGGATCAGTCTTTAAATTTCAAAAGTCTACAACGCTTCCAATTTTAAATTTCTTATATTATTTATATACACCTTTAGATGCAGGAAACTGTCTGTGTATTATCAATATTATATTTCATGACTTTTTTTTAAATATTCGACTGCGTGAATCATTCCATGTTACTTTCAAAAATACATTACTACGGCTTTTAGGCGATTTATTCATGAATGGTTTAAATCTTACATAACTGGGCTCAGGGAATATGTTGCCTTGGATGAAACATCTTCTAATGTTAGCGGTAGTACTCATGGAGTACCACAGGGAAGTGCTCTTGGTGCGTTAATGTTTCTGCTGTTCATTGATGACATTACAAATTAATGTGTCAAATAACTCATATATACTCTGTCATAGCTTTGAGTCTGTTTTCGTAAACACTCATGTAATTGTTTAATGCTGAATTATCTAAAATTTATATGTGGTACCTGTTAAATAGGATCAAAGATAATATAGAGAAAACTAATTATGTTATCAATTATAGGTAGTAAGTTGAATCCCCGAATATTGCTATTGGTAGTGATGTTTTATCTATGTGGATAAGGTGACATTTTAGGGGGATGTTTTTGATGAAAATTATAAATTTGTGAATCATATTAGTTATACTAGAGCTTTCAAGATATCAAAATCTGATGGATTACTTAACAGGCTTAACCACTACTTACCAAGAGAAGATTTATATCGCTTGTATGACTCCATACCTAACCTATTGTGTAGAAATAGGAGTCAGTGCTAATTTAGCTACTACATGTATTGAGATATTAAAATTCGAAATCAGTCCTAAGGGCCGTCATTAACCTGTCATATTTTTCTAACACTTCCTCATTTCAAGAAATTAAACAGTTTTGAAAAACAGTGTTTTAGTACAGATGTTTGATACAATATTCTATAATTCAACTGTTATCTATTCCTCTACCTTCCTCGGTACAATGATGTTCACTTGTATTCTACTCCAAACTGCAATAATTTGATAATTCGACATTACTTAAAGTTCAAATCTGAGATGTTTGTTCTTCCATTGGTCCTAAATTATGCAAATCACTACGAGATTCAATAAAAAGGTCTCCATCTTTGTCGATAGTCATGAAAGGTCTTGGATGCCGTTAATGATACATAATAGGAATGACTATATTATGTATATCTAGTAGACTTATTGTTATCACTGTTTGCTCTGAGTGTAGTACCAACCAAGTTAATTATGTATACTGTCATGTAGTATATGTTTAGATCAATGATTTTGACAACGTTACTCTACCGCCTGTCTCAAGTAATTCTAGGTCCTACCATTTTAATTTTGTCGAATCATGCAAGAATTTACGAATGCACATGCAATATACATATATATTATATAGGTTGCCTTGAAAGCGTTATTGATCTTCTTGGGCCTTGAATACATAATTTATTCTCATTCCAATATATATATCAGTTTATGCATTATTGAATAAATTATTTGACATAATGTTTCCTTCAAATTCCCATGTCGAATATATATCACCAGTTCGTCGAAAAGAAGTCTTTCAAATAATCGATAGATGGGTTCTGGATCCTAATCAGTTGGTAGATTTGCTCTGGCTTTTTTTCTAATGTAGCGATTGACTGTAACTTCTTGTGTCCTTTCTTAATAGAGTTATTAGAGGCTGGAGTAACTTTCCTACCAAACATATCAGAAAATCATCTATAGGTAGTCACAATGCTTTCAGACCAAATAGTAAAAATAGTAAAACAAAAAATATGAAAAGATACATTGTTTTATTGTTTTCTTAATTTTTGCATACGTTGATCAATATGTATTTGGTGGTATATGAAGATTCGTATAATAAATGAAATTCGGAAATTTAAATCAAAAGAAATTAAATTGAACTAATAATGTAGAAAACTACTATTACAAACCATGTAAACTAATAGTCGTCACTATTACACTAATAGTCGTCACTATTACACTGATAGTCGTCACTATTACACTAATAGTCGTCACTATTACACTAATAGTCGTCACTATTACACTAATAGTCGTCACTATTACACTAATAGTCGTCACTATTACACTAATAGTCGTCACTATTACACTAATAGTCGTCACTATTACACTAATAGTCGTCACTATTACACTAATAGTCGTCACTATTACACTAATCGTCTTCACTGTTACTCTAATAGTCGTCACTATTACTCTAATAGTCGTCACTATTACACTAATAGTCGTCACTATTACACTAATAGTCGTCACTATTACACTAATAGTCGTCACTATTACACTAATAGTCGTCACTATTACACTAATAGTCGTCACTATTACTCTAATAGTCGTCACTATCGTCTCGATTTCCTTACCATTATTTTTCTCACTGGTGATGAGAAATCCCCGTGGACTAATTAAAGAAGAAGGAGTGAAGATCGGTTACTTAGTAGTTAAGTCAAGGCTCTCATTGCAAATTGACAGAACACCTGAAGTATCAAATACCACTTACGATATGTACGATAAATCGCATCAATTGATATATCGTATCTTCAGTTACGGCAAGTCAACTCGTATCACTTGGAATATCTTATCTTTGGAGTGTCGATTTCACTGGGGCGTCTTTTTCGATGTCAAACGTCCCAATCGGCACTATGAAGTGGTAGGCGCAGTGACGGAGCTACGCAACACTCACTCTACGGCAACCAGAAGCATACTGACCTCTTATTTCTAACTCCGGGCCTTCGACAGCCCCGCGAATTTCATTACTTCCAACCTTTAGGCCCCTAAGTATTTACATATCAAATATAATCGAGGGCACGTAAACACCAAATGTAAGGCTTTCAAATATTAGCTTATTAAGGCTTCTAAAGTTAGTTTGCAGGTTGTTATTAGACGATGTAGAGATGATCTTCTTTATTTGGCTTGCGTTATCACTCAGCCGAGAAAAAATAAGCATTTAAAAAAAATCGTATTATTTCTATCGTTGAATATAATCAATGATAAAATGGATTTTGTAATGAAAAACATATGAAGAAGGAATTTTCGGGCAATATTAAAAAATAAATGTCATCTATCGTAATTTATAAATAAAAATACATGTAGTCTATCATTTTTCGTCGGACATTCCCGTCAATAAATCCTGAGGATAATGCCGAAGGACATTTCGCCGAAACACATTTGGCTGAATGGACGTTAGGTAGAACGGACATTTGGCTGAAAGGACATTTCGCCGAAATATTTTGATTTGGAAAAAATTGGATAGTGATATTATTTAATATAATAAAAATAATAACTTTGAATAATATAGTAACCAATGATAACAAGTTGAAAAGTATTTTTTCCACTCCTTATATTTGCGATAAAATTCATGATTAGGAAAAAATTCCAATTGTTGAGCAATATATGCTTGCAGTTCGTAATATGGATACACATTATGTACAAATTAAAATTTAATTTCCTTTTTATAAAATAGCTTTCAATTCCATGAAAATAAAAAGTGTAATTAAATTAAACTAAGGCTGTAATTGATAATATGGAATTACATTGAATGAAGTCTTTCAGCTAAATGTCCGTTCGGCCAAATTTACTCCAAATCTACTTTCGGCCATTTGTCTTTCGGCCAAATGTCTTTCAGCTAAATGTCCTTCGCCCAAGTGTCCTTCGGCCAGGTGTCCTTCGGCCAGGTGTCCGCGCACGGACATAAATACATTCAATATTACTTTGTATTAATTTAGACACTCTATAAGAAATAACAAAAAAATGATGCCGTGAGAGATTTTAACCACAGTTTACTTAGAAAAGTAACTCCGCATTTTGCTAATTTCACAAACCACACTTTTATAATTCCTAATTATATTAAAATCTTACAAATTTTTAACTGTGTATTCAGACCAATTTTTTAAAATATCTACAAACATTACGATTAGTAAAGTTTCTTTTAAATTAGTAAAGTGTCCCAAAATCAGTACAGGTACACTTTTCTCTGACTGTACCTTATCGAAATCTTAATTCTCTTTGCCCCGAAAACATCTTCTCACTCCAAACATTTATTAGTCAGTCGAAAAACAAGTTCTAATTCTTTTATTGGTTCGATAAGGAAAACTCTCCTTCCAGAATTTGGTTTATTGTGTAGAACTTTTCGAACAGTACTGTACACATCGTCTCAGTGCCATCGTATTGAACGATAGCAGTATGATAACTGCGCGATAATGTACGATAAGTACGGTAATGTACGCTTCATATCGCAGTTATTTCAGAACGCTATCACGGCGTATAATGGGCTCTTTTTTTGGCGTGGATTTATGTCTATTGTGTTTTAGGGCAATGTATTACCGTAGATTAAATCAATGGTGCCAGGAGATTGATTAACATTAGATTTATGTCACACCACTGCTACGACTGGGTGTGGAGATATTTCGTCGACAGACATTTCGCCGACAGACATTTCGTCGACCGGACGTTTCGTCGACAGACTGTTTCGTTTAGAGACATTTCGTCGACATGACGTTTCATCGGCAGGACGTTTCGTTGACAGACATATCGTCGACAGGACATTTCTTAGACCGACTATTTCGTTGGGGACATTTCGTGTACATGACGTTTCATCGGCAGGATATTTCGACGACAGGACGTTTCATTGGCAGGACATTTCGACGACAGGACGTTTCATCGACAGGACGTTTCAACTACAGGACGTTTCAACTACAGGACGTTTAGACGACAGGACGTTTCAACTACAGGACGTTTCAACGACAGGACGTTTCATCGACAGGACGTTTCAACTACAGGACGTTTCAACTACAGGACGTTTCGACGACAGGACGTTTCATCGACAGGTTATCTCGTCGACCGGACGTTACGTCATTATATTGTTTGTTGTAACTGCTAAAGTATTGTACGGCACACTAAATGATTGTTTAATGATCTCTCAGGAGAGTTTGGGTGGCACTGCATAACGAAGCCTAAATTTATATAAGAAGTAGATGATTTTACAGATTAATGAGATCAACTAAATCAAATTTGGTAAAAAAAATCATCAACTGTTTTTGCTAAAAAAGGGTCTGTAGATAGTGGGGTTTTTTACCCTGCCCCCCCCCCCTTGGACCCCCACCCCCTATGGTGGGTCCAAAGGGGGGGGGGGCTGGTTGTCAAAAGTCATGCTCTTTTGGGTTGGAAAAGGAATGTCAGGCAGTGTACTTTTATGTCTCAACTTTTTAGGGGCTGGAGGCACAACAGACCCACAGAATTGGAGAGGGAGGGGGGGTAAGGGGGTGTTTACTTTTTACATATTTACATTTTTGGTCAAATAGTACGTGTTTCACTCTCCTGTTAAACGTGATTTTCCATCTAGAAATGTATAGAATTCAATTTTTTATCCCAGTTCAAAACCGAAAATTTAGGGATTCTTTGAGAATGACAGTTGGTCATCAAAAATGATTAGCCAAAGAAAACGGGAAAGGAAATTGAAAACATGCTTCTCTCTATTACTTTGTTAGAAATGTTACAAGGATTATAAAAATATCCTTGATTATAAAATAAATATTAAAAACTGTCTTTGTTTTTGGTGTAGCATATATCCTCATCTTTTTTTAAATTTACGAAAAAAAATCTATTTTTTCCAAAACTAATACCCAAATCGAAAAAAGCACACGAACAAAATGTGTTTATTTTCAAATTCCAAAGTTACAAATACTGTGCAAATCTCAGAACGATCTGTCCACAAATAAAAAAATCTGAAACCTGAGTTGATCCCCTCAAAACATACGGATTAAAACAAACAATCAAAAATTTCTCCACCATTGGTTCGTAAAATACTAAAGTAAAATACCTCATTTTTCAATCAAATAAAAGAAATTATCTTATAATTATTAATTCGCAGTTTTAATAAATATTATATATTTTTTCCTACGTGTTAAAAACTGAGGAACCGTCCGATATTCCAAACTTATCCCCATCAGAAGTTATTATTTGCTCCATTCTGTAATCAACGAGCTTCATAATCTTAAATACGTCCTCTCATATCTATTGTTTTCTCATGAAATCCACTTATTATTCTGTCCAATGACTTTACAAAATATAGTAAATTAGCTTTCGTTTCTCCACGCCTACCATCTTGAAAGATCTTCATCTTCTTAGTTTGTTGGTATCAAGACGTTTTATATTACCACTTAGGAAGCTAGCTTACGAACCTCCAATATACTGTACGGAGGTACAGTAGCACCCAAAATATAAAGGTCAGTATGATCACGTGCATTATAATATGGTTTATTTAATAATGACGAACCGTTCAGGAAGGATATTGTGTCAGTAGTTAGATATGTATAATACCTGTCACTAGTAATCATATCAGGTAAATGCAATATATATTCAATGAGTTATCAACATATAGTATCTTAAAAATTGTCGGGGCCAAAAGTTAACGGCCACTTCAAAAAACGATGTAGAAAAATAAAGAAAAATTACGGAACTCAAAGAAATATTAATTCATTTATGAGAGCTTACATTCAGTATTGTTACATTTCTTTGTGTGTAACATTATTAATACATTTACTATAGAACATTTCAGCGGGTTCTCTTGAGAAACTAAGGATTGTGGCCTACCAACTAGCATTGGAATGTCGAAAAGTGTTCTACAAATAATTATTACACAATTTAAAGCATAAGAATCGACGTCGCCAAAGCCTTACGTCTAGTACAGACGAAGCGTTTTTGATAACGCATTCTAAAGCTCGCGGCTTGTTAAGACGAGGCGTTTTTTAACGCGCATAAGATATATTATTTATAATATACATACATATGGTAACGCCCGGTAAATGTGCGTTACAACTAAAATCCTGAATCGCGCATTTGCTGGGCTCTTGAAACGAAACGCGCATATAGGTGTGTGTATGCTATTGAACTTCTAGTCACTCAAAACGCACGTTTTCTAAGGCAAGTTAGAAACCACCCCATCTGCACGGGCCTTAAAACTGGTAAGCCTCACAAAAAAACACAAAGGTAGGATCGTCTAATGGTGAGAAAGTCAATGGCGGATAGATTGAAGAGTACTGCTGATATATCTCGTGAGATGAGCTCTGCTTCTGAAGTCACTGTATCGCGTAAGATGGTTTCTCGCAGGTTACGAAGTAGCGGATTGCATGTTCGGGTACCGGAAGCGAAACCTATGTTTTCCAAGAAAACTCAGAAGGCACGTCTATACGGTTTTCTGAAGAGCATGTCGTTTTGAGGGAAGATCAGTGGGAGCAGGTTGATTTCAGCAAAGAATCTATTTTCAACGTTATTGGTTAATTAAGATAGAAGGGAACACGTTCGGTGAAGAACTGGCGAAAGAGTATCGGTTACATGTGGTAGGGTATATGGGTGACGGAAAACTGTCAGGTGGAGAAGTGCCGACGCTGAAATCTGCAAGGCGGAAAACTACCAGTTACTTACTGACCATTTATGTCTTTTTTAACTTTTCTGAAATATTATTTAGTTATAAACACATTCTAAGAACATTTAAATTTATAAAAGACGGTGCTATGCCTTCGTTAAGAGGCAAAAGGGACGTTCATTTTTACAGTAATAACTAAATAGATACTGTTTTATTCAATATTCAGAGGAAAATAATACTTCAACAAAGCTACTTTATTAACACACAGTAAACCAAAATTGAGTATAAACAAAGAAATTATAATTATCATTTATAACTTATTTGTTAAGTCAAATATTTATTACATTGATATTTTTATTTTCCATGTCATTAACACCTTCATTATTTTTACAATTTTCACTTATATGTACAAAGTATTATTAATTAATATGCAATCCAATTCGATCGAGTGAAATTGTCAGAGAATTAGGTAGTATAGGTAGGTTTAAATAAACAGTTTAATGATAATAGATGTCGTGTTGCAAATTCTAAATATTTCACAAACATCGATCGAAGTTGTTTTACAATGATTACAACCGAATATTAAACTTGAAGGTTTGTTCAATTCTTAAATTATCAAAAAATTAAACACTAAACCCGTTATAAACTAATAATGTGAAGATGCGTTGTGTAAACAAAGTAATTGTACTCTGTCCCTAATACAATAATTTCTTTGTTCCTTCTCTTAGTATTTTCTAAGAAAGGTTTTAGTTTTTAATTTCTATATTGTATTTGATTTATTTTTGTGAATTTATAAATAATGTATTTTATATATTCCTCTAATAGATTTGTCTACATTTAACTATTATTTTTGTTTTTTATACTAAGTAAAAATGAATGTCCCCTTAACTCCTTAACGAAGGGCGAATGCTGTTTTTTAATAAATTAAAATATTATTAGTGACTTATACCAATAAATTGCCAGTATGTGACTGGCAACTTTCCGCCTGTCCGTTTCCCGTGTACCGGTACTTGATATCTTCTGTAGAACGTGGCCCAGTGTTATGTACTTGCTAATGCCTAAATCTACAAGCAGATTCTCTTACACTATTATCCTCCATCTCTGCGCTCTTCTTCGGTCCGACCTCATTTCCTCACGCTGTCGAAGCCTTCTTGAGTGGCGAAGAAATTGAATTGATGGACTGTCCAGCACAAACCCTGCATCTCAATCCAATAGAGAATGTTTGAAGGTTATTGGTGATAGGGTACATCGGAAAATGGAATAGTATAACACCTTCATATATCAAGAATAAAATTCAATCGTGTGGTAGAAAATGTCAAGAAGTCATCAATTATATAAGGATGTTGACAAAATGACAAAATAGTAATATCCACTGTTTTGTTTCTTCTAGTTCTTCAATTATGTATAATTTTCATAACTGATTCTTAGCTTTTGGCCACGGAAAAATAGAAGATACTTTCACTAAATAACTTATTAACTTCTTATTGTCTTTAACAGATGTAATTACTAGCGATAGGTATTGTACATAATTATCTAACTACTGGCACAATATCTTTCCTGAAAGCTTCGCCATCATTTAATAAACCGTATTTCAATGCACTTGTTCTTACTGACCTTCATATTTTGGCCGGTACTGTACATTAGACTTTCAATGATGAATTACTCGCCTGAAATATATTTCTGTAGAATACACACTCTCGATTGAATGATTTTTTGCCAAGCAAAAGTGATTGTTCCTCTGATTTAAATTATGACAGGAGAGAACATTTATTCCATGCAATATCTGAACTGTGTGAGTTACATATGCAACAATAATTTAACATGAAAGTAACTAATTTGAATACTCGTTCTCTCCATCCTAAGATAAATATTTTAAATGCCTTGCTAAATGTCATGAATAATGAATTTGACTATTCATGCTTTCTGAGACTCGGCTAAATGAATTTGTAATCTTTTTCATTTTGAGGTAGACACGTGTTATAAATGTGAAATTATTGATGATGTGAATGTTTGTGGAAACCCAAGCAACTAAAGTTAATGGGGCCCATGTGGGCACTAGGTACCATATTGGTACTGTGTGGTTTTTCCAAACCCACATGGTGACAGCATGGGTGGCTAATGTTGAAACCATCTTGGCCCAAGATGTTGCCGAGGATGATGGGGCCAAGGTCGTAAAAGAACTGGTAAGCAATATTGAAATTACCTTGGTACTAGGTGGCTTCCATGTGCTAAATATGGCACTACCGTGTTAGACCTAACTTGTCACAATAAATAAATCACAGGGTTTAATAATTTATTTTTGAAGTCTTGAATAGATTAATAAAAAAGCATCGATATCAATTAAATAAATATCATAATTATTACGAGAAGTAAAAATCATCTTCTAGTATATATATTTATTTATTCATAGATCGTTAAAAGGTGATTATATAAAAAGACACATATATTAAAATTGTGTTACTTAATAACTATAAATTTGAAGCTTTTACTAAAACTCTCTATTGTTCATGTGATCATATTCATGTAGTCATTATAACTTAATATATAAACTAATTGTGGGAAATGATCAATGGATTAATATTTATTTCAATTAAGACATTTTATTAATTGCGAACATTAAATTCTCCCTATTACAGGAAATAATGGTTCCAATATCTTAATCTAGTTTCAGCCATAATATGTTGATAGGCTATTTATTAATCAGGTTGGGCCAATATGACAATTCAATGGGATGGATTCGCCACATTGAACCAACCTTCTCCCAAGGTAACATTCCATGAGAATAGAAAACCACATTATCCCCATGTAATTCCAGAAAACAGTAATTGTTGGAACTGTTTACAGACAATGAAATTGTGTTCCTGATCGATTCATAACAAGGCTTGATAATGTTCTTCTGATGCGGTAGGTTTATACTGAATAGTTGTCGAAATATGTATTTTAAAGACAGAGACGTGTAATATACATAATTAATGGTAGTAATTATACTGCTCAAATTCAACCGATATTATATGTAGTAGGTATTTCAACATTTAATAATAAAAATTAAAAGTAGTATTTTTTCACAAATTATGCAAATTGATAACTATGATTTGAATATTTTATAGTTATATCACTATATAATATAATAAGTAATTCAAATATTACTTCTCACTATACATAACATCTAATTCTCGGAACTATGTTTATTATAAAGGAATTAAAACTTGTAACTTCGTATATTAATTTAAATATTACATGGACATTTCAATTATAATATTCTTTTGTTAATTTTCAATACATTTAAGAATTTTGTATTATTTATTTATGGTCTTGCATAGGGTAAGTTCCAAGTTATCGGTCAGTTCAACATTTTCGATCACATATGGTAAAAGTGTATGATTATTATTTGAAAATTAAAATATCTTAAAAAATCAGTTTAATAAATTCGTTAAAAGAATTAAATTTACTAAACGGTAAAAACAAAAATAAGTTGTTAGAACGGTAATCATGCAATAAATAATGCAATAAATAAAGCAATTAATCATACAATAAATAACGCAATAAATAACGCAATAAATAAAGCAATAAATAACGCAATAAATTAAATAAAGCAATAAATGACGCAATAAATAACGCAATAAATAAAGCAATAAATGACGCAATAAATAACGCAATAAATAAAGCAATAAATGAAGCAATAAATAACGCAATAAATAAAGCAATAAATAACGCAATAAATAACGCAATAAATAAAGCAATAAATAACGCAATAAATAACGCAATAGAACATTCTACTCCCTAGGCATGCTTTATAATCTTTTTACGCTTCACTTGTAATTAAAATAGAGAAAGAATTGAAAGTAGATGATTAAGATTAAGAGGAAGGGGGAAGATTAATAACATGAAGAATAATATTGCGATAATTAATATAATGATGATTATTGTAATGATAATTATTATAATGATGATTAATATAATATTGATTAATATAATGTTGATCAATATTACGATGATTAATAAAATGATTATTAATAAATGAAGATTAATATAATGATGATTAATATAATGAAGATTAATATAATGAAGATTAATATAATGAAGATTAGTATAATGAAGATTAATATAATGATGATTAATATAATGAAGATTATTATAATGATGATTAATATAATGAAGATTAATATAATGATGATTAATATAATGAAGATTAATAAAATGATGATTAATATTGTGAAGATTATTATAATGATGATTAATGTAATGATGATTAATATAATGAAGATTAGTATAATGAAGATTAATACAATGATGATTAATAAAATGATTATTAATAAATGAAGATTAATATAATGATGATTAATATAATGAAGATTAATATAATGAAGATTAATATAATGAAGATTAGTATAATGAAGATTAATATAATGATGATTAATATAATGAAGATTATTATAATGATGATTAATATAATGAAGATTAATATAATGATGATTAATATAATGAAGATTATTATAATGATGATTAATGTAATGATGATTAATATAATGAAGATTAATATAATGAAGATTAATATAATGAAGATTAATATAATGAAGATTAGTATAATGAAGATTAATATAATGATGATTAATAAAATGATGTTTAATATAATGAAGATTAATATAATGATGATTAATATTTTCACTGTAAAATGTGGAAAAGTAACGGACAGCAATACAAAAGTATATGAAGGAATATAGTTAATCTTACAGTACAAATCCTCTATAGTGAATGTACAGTCTTCAGTAAGGCAACTACCTCATATAGTGGACAAATTTTCTTTAGTCTACCAAGAATGGACATCAGTTTTCTAAAACTGATGACCATTTGATGGCAAATTAAAGAAAATTTGTCCACTATTCAGGGTAGTTCATTACTCAGGATTCTACATTCACTATAGATGATTCGTACTGTTGTTGTATAATGTTGGACATGTGTGTCCATTATTCCAAACCCTTTGTACTAATTGTACCCTCAGTGAATAAACAACAGGTACTGTACTAATTTCTTTAATTACATCTAATGGAAATGTATTTAGGTATGATACACATTACACTAATCATACGTTAATTTCTCTTCTTAGCTAGACAGGAAAAAAGTTGATTACATCTTCTTTATTCTACTACCTACAGCAATTCATGTAGTGTATTTAAAAAATAGGATCTATTTACTTAAAAGCATATTCTAATTTACATTTCAACCGCATCTCGAGATTTGACGGTAATGCTGTACCTTCTTTTTATTTGCATATATTGTACAGTTATTAAAAGAAAACATATTTTTTGTTATTTTTTCTACAAATATTTTTTGTTATGTGCTATATTTCTACATATTATGTATTGCAATTTTTATTCCTTACCTTTCCAACACTAGTCTTATAAAGTAATCAATATATGTTGGAGAAAAATCAATTTTAGATAATTACCAAAAAGTGTTCGTGTGTACCAATAGTGGTACATGATGTAGGTTGAGAAAGTGTGTGCCACATATGGTACATCATGCGGTTAATGTGTTTAAAAAAGCTACTGCAACTAAGCTACGAATTACAACGTGAAAAAGAAAGATACAGAATATTTGGGTGGAGTGTTACGTTGTATCTGACTGGAACTAAAGATTTGTACAGTGAGTTCAACTCAACTAAGGAATTACAGCATTCTTTTTCTTCTTATTTCCTGTCTGATTAGAAATGCGGACAAGAGGATAGAATTTATCTTACACTGATGATTAATATTATGATGATTAATATAATGATGATCAATATTATGATGATTAATATTATGATGATTAATATAATGGTGATTAATATAATGGTGATTAATATTATGATGATTAATATTATGATGATTAATATTACGATGATTAATATAATGATGATTAATATAATGATGATCAATATTATGATAATTAATATTATGATGATTAATATTATGATGATTAATATTACGATGATTAATATAATGATGATTAATATAATGATGATTAATATTATGATGATTGATAAAATGATGATTAATATTATGATGATTGATATAATAATGATTAATATTATGATGATTAATATTATGATGATTAATATAATGGTGATTAATATTATGATGATTAATATTATGATGATTAATATTACGATGATTAATATAATGGTGATTAATATAATGATGATTAATATTATGATGATTAATATAATGGTGATTAATATTATGATGATCGATATAATGATGATTAATATTATGATGATTAATATTATGATGATTAATATAATGATGATTAATATTATGATGATTGATATAATGATGATTAATATTATGATGATTAATATAATGATGATTAATATTATGATGATTGATATAATGATGATTAATATTATGATGATTAATATTATGATGATTAATATTATGATGATTGATATAATGATGATTGATATTATGATGATTAATATAATGGTGATTAATATTATGATGATCGATATAATGATGATTAATATTATGATGATTAATATAATGGTGATTAATATTATGATGATTAATATTATGATGATTAATATAATGGTGATTAATATTATGATGATCGATATAATGATGATTAATATTATGATGATTGATATAATGATGATTAATATTATGATGATTAATATAATGATGATTAATATTATGATGATTGATATAATGATGATGAATATAATGGTGATTAATATTATGATGATCGATATAATGATGATTAATATTATGATGATTGATATAATGATGATTAATATTATGATGATTAATATAATGATGATTAATATTATGATGATTGATATAATGATGATCAATATAATGATGATTAATATAATGATGATTAATATAATGATGATTAATATTACGATGATTAATATTACGATGATTATTATTATAATTTAAATTACAGTTTCCATAACCATAGTTACAATTACCGTAATTACCTTTACCACTGCTACCATTGCTAACATTACTACCGTAACCATAGTTACCATTACCACCGTAACCCTAGTTAAAATTACCGTAGACTATTATTTGTTCACAAAATCACCTTTCAATTCAAACTAGAAAAAAATCTTGGGTAAATACACCGAATATTTCATTTACATTCACTAAATTGAACATGAATAAAACATGTTCTAATGTTACAGCATAAAATGTCGATATATTACTAGTTATTATGTTCCAAAAACTCATTCATAATTTATCAAATTCATTTATTTCAATTATATGTAGATATTAATATAATTTAAAGAAAGCATAATATACTTTTTCCATTAAGGAAAAATATACTTTTTCCATTAAGGAAAAATATACTTTTTCCATTAAATTTGAAACCAATGCAGAAATTCTTATTTAGGAAATAATTCTGTACCTTAAAGTTTATCTAAATAAATAATTATTGAGACATAACATACTTCAAATACCGTCAGTGATTATACAAACATATGAATGAACTCTTTCAATGACTCTGTCCATCTCTTTGCACTACACCTCTTGAGTTATTCTGCTAATTTATTGAATTACTTTCAGTTTTAGTTCTTGCAGAGTGATGTGTTTGTCACTCTATACGTTTTCCTAATATATACCAAAAGAAAAAAATTAAGTGCACTTATGGGCCGTACACACGAAAGGTTTTTTAAGTCTTTCCGCCAGACTTTTTGCTAAGCTCCTCCTACTTATTTCACGATAATGTAAGAAAAAACTATATATATCCATGATACCTTCAGGTATCATGGGTATCATGGATACCAACTGAAATAAATAACAATTATATCCCTTTTTCTTATATTCTCGTGAAAAAAGTAGGAGGAGCTTAACAAAAAGTCTGGTGGAAAGACTTAAAGAACCTTACGTGTGTACGGGCCTTTAGATCTGGTGATCTGGAAGGCCATCACCAAAACACGAAATGATTTGGTGTGCAGTATTCTCTCAGAACATCCATTGTTTTCAACCATGACATTTGTTCGAACGGATATCTGCCAAAATCTGCTGGTGAACCAGTTTCACTGAATCTGGAGAATATTGCGTTTATGCACTTCTTATTAGGTGTTCCTCCATCTTTAATATTTTCCTGCAGTTCCTCAGCGTTGTAATAATTGATTAATTAGACTTTAACAATATATCTCCAGATTTGTTGTTCGATGCTAATTTGTATATGGCGCTATTTTAATTATTAAATCATTTGAAGCAATATATGCGATTACTAATGATATTAAGTAGAATAGATGCAGTATTTAGATAAACTTTACGGTTGCAATTATTTCCATCTTTACAACATTTACAGTTTTTTATAATTTATATTTTCTAATAAGGGTGTACTTTATGCGCCACTCGTTATATTCGTATTATATATGTATATTATATAGTCATTTCATCCTATAAAACAGGGAAAAGAAAAGTTGCATTATGCAAAAAAATAATGTTATCTAATTGAAAAAAGAAAATATTAAATTTCTTAAAATTCATCTTAAATTTTCAAATTTGTGATTGTATTTTCCCTGTGCGAAAATTTTGCCGAAAAACATTTTGCCGAAAGACATTTGGCCTCCAAAAGATGACAATACCCTCATTTATTCGTTTGAATTAATTAATTATCGCCTTTAAAGTGTATCTACATTAAAAAACTGTATACCCTTCACATCATTTATTTCAATGAAAGTAGAAGCGAGGGAAGAAAACTTCTAATGACTACACTTACATCGTTAATAAAGAAGAGAAACACATTAGCGATGTGAACCAAAAACTAAAAAGTGGTGGAATATTAACAAGAGATGAAAATTTACCAGCAGAAACTACGGATTTTTTTCCGCCTGATTTCCATTGCTACATTTATTTGAGAACATTACATAGTATGAACACTAGAAACAGTCAATGTGACTGTCACAGGTAGAAATTGATCTTGGGCCTATATAGGGATAACATTGGCAATATTGGGACAACATGGGCAATATTGGGACAACATTGGCAATATATTGGGACAACATGGGCAATATTGGGACAACATTGGCAATATATTGGGACAACATTGGTAATATTGGGACAAGATTGGCAATAGATTGGGACAATATTGGCAATATATTGGGACAACATTGGCAATATTGGGACAACATTGGCAATATTGGGACAACATAGGCAATATATTGGGACAACATTGGCAATATCGGGACAACATTAGCAATATTAGTACAACATTGGCAATATATTGGGACAACATTGGCAATATCGGGACAACATTAGCAATATTAGTACAACATTGGCAATATATTGGGACAACATTGGCAATATATTGGGACAACATTGGCAATATCGGGACAACATTAGCTATATTAGTACAACATTGGCAATATATTGGGACAACATTGGCAATATTTGGACAAAATTAGCAATATAGGGACAACATTGGCAACATTGGGACAACATTGGCAATATATTGGGACAACATTAGCAATATTGGGACAACATTGGCAATATTTGGACAACATTGGCCATATTGAGACAACATTGGCAATATATTGGGACAATATTAGTCCGAGAATCATAGCTACCTGGGTATGTTTGCCTATTAGTTCAGCACTATACCAAGCAGTCATTTTGACTGCTTTTTTTACCTTTAAAATATTTATATCTCATAAATTATTATTGGTAGATAGTTATATTTTTATTTTTTATTGAAGAAGACAGGAGGGTAACTACCAATAATAATTTATGATATACAAATATATTAGAGGAGAAATAACAGTCAAATTGACTGCTTGGCAGTACTAGAGCTGAACAGATACCAAAACATTCAGAAGAGGCATAACCATTAAATAAATCAATTAAATAACTTTAATAAATACCTATTTCAAGAATAATACCGAGACACCATCCAAATAAAGACACCGTCCAAATAAAGACACCATTCAAATAAAGACACCGTCCAAATAAAGACACCATCCAAATAAAGACACCGTCCAAATAAAGACACCATCCAAATAAAGACACCATCCAAATAAAGACACCGTCCAAATAAAGACACCATCCAAATAAAGACACCATCCAAATAAAGACACCATCCAAATAAAGACACCGTCCAAATAAAGACACCATCCAAATAAAGACACCATCCAAATAAAGACACCGTCCAAATAAAGACACCATCCAAATAAAGACACCATCCAAATAAAGACACCGTTCAAATAAAGACACCATCCAAATAAAGACACCATTCAAATAAAGACACCATCAAAATAAAGACACCATCCAAATAAAGACACCATCCAAATAAAGACACCGTCCAAATAAAGACACCATCCAAATAAAGACACCATCCAAATAAAGACACCGTCCAAATAAAGACACCATCCAAATAAAGACACCATCCAAATGAAGACACCATCCAAATAAAGACACCGTCCAAATAAAGACACCATCCAAATAAAGACACCATCCAAATAAAGACACCGTCCAAATAAAGACACCATCCAAATAAAGACACCATCCAAATAAAGACACCGTCCAAATAAAGACACCATCCAAATAAAGACACCGTCCAAATAAAGACACCATCCAAATAAAGACACCATCCAAATGAAGACACCGTCCAAATAAAGACACCGTCCAAATAAAGACACCATCCAAATAAAGACACCATCCAAATAAAGACACCATCCAAATAAAGACACCGTCCAAATAAAGACACCATCCAAATAAAGACACCATCCAAATAAAGACACCGTCCAAATAAAGACACCATCCAAATGAAGACACCATCCAAATAAAGACACCGTGCAAATAAAGACACCATCCAAATGAAGACACCATCCAAATGAAGACACCATCCGAATAAAGACACCATCCAAATAAGGACACCATCCAAATAAAGACACCGTCCAAATAAAGACACCATCCAAATAAAGACACCGT
Source organism: Caprella mutica (assembly GCA_947561585.1). NCBI lineage: Eukaryota > Metazoa > Arthropoda > Malacostraca > Amphipoda > Caprellidae > Caprella > Caprella mutica. The sequence goes on from CANNZV010000261.1 coordinate 402,151, forward strand.
CCAAATGAAGACACCATCCAAATAAAGACACCATCCAAATAAAGACACCATCCAAATAAAGACACCATTCAAATAAAGACACCATCCAAATAAAGACACCATCCAAATAAAGACACCATCCAAATAAAGACACCATCCAAATGAAGACACCATCCAAATGAAGACACCATCCAAATAAAGACACTATCCAAATAAAGACACCATCCAAATAAAGACACCGTCCAAATAAAGACACCATCCAAATGAAGACACCATCCAAATAAAGACACCGTGCAAATAAAGACACCATCCAAATGAAGACACCATCCAAATGAAGACACCATCCGAATAAAGACACCATCCAAATAAGGACACCATCCAAATAAAGACACCGTCCAAATAAAGACACCATCCAAATAAAGACACCGTCCAAATGAAGACACCATCCAAATAAAGACACCATCCAAATAAAGACACCATCCAAATAAAGACACCATTCAAATAAAGACACCATCCAAATAAAGACACCATCCAAATAAAGACACCATCCAAATGAAGACACCATCCAAATGAAGACACCATCCAAATAAAGACACTATCCAAATAAAGACACCATCCAAATAAAGACACCGTCCAAATAAAGACACCATCCAAATAATGACACCATCCAAATAAAGACACCGTCCAAATAAAGACACCATCCAAATAAAGACACCATTCAAATAAAGACACCATCCAAATAAAGACACCATCCAAATAAAGACACCATCCAAATAAAGACACCGTCCAAATAAAGACACCATCCAAATAAAGACACCATCCAAATAAAGACACCGTCCAAATAAAGACACCATCCAAATAAAGACACCGTCCAAATAAAGACACCATCCAAATAAAGACGCCATCCAAATAAAGACACCATCCAAATAAAGACACCATCCAAATAAAGACACCATCCAAATGAAGACACCATCCAAATAAAGACACCGTCCAAATAAAGACACCATCCAAATAAAGACACCATCCAAATAAAGACACCATCCAAATAAATACACCGTCCAAATAAAGACACCATCCAAATGAAGACACCATCCAAATAAAGACACCGTCCAAATAAAGACACCATCCAAATAAAGACACCATCCAAATAAAGACACCGTCCAAATAAAGACACCATCCAAATAAAGACGCCATCCAAATAAAGACACCATCCAAATAAAGACACCGTCCAAATAAAGACACCATCCAAATAAAGACACCATCCAAATAAAGACACCATCCAAATAAAGACACCGTCCAAATAAAGACACCATCCAAATAAAGACGCCATCCAAATAAAGACACCATCCAAATAAATACACCGTCCAAATAAAGACACCATCCAAATAAAGACACCGTCCAAATAAAGACACCATCCAAATAAAGACACCGTCCAAATAAAGACGCCATCCAAATAAAGACACCATCCAAATAAAGACGCCATCCAAATAAAGACACCATCCAAATAAAGACACCGTCCAAATAAAGACACCATCCAAATAAAGACACCATCCAAATAAAGACACCATCCAAATAAAGACACCGTCCAAATAAAGACACCATCCAAATAAAGACACCGTCCAAATAAAGACACCATCCAAATAAAGACGCCATCCAAATAAAGACACCATCCAAATAAAGACACCGTCCAAATAAAGACACCATCCAAATAAAGATGCCATCCAAATAAAGACACCATCCAAATAAAGACACCGTCCAAATAAAGACACCATCCAAATAAAGACACCATCCAAATAAAGACACCATCCAAATAAAGACACCGTCCAAATAAAGACAACATCCAAATAAAGACAACATCAAAATAAAGACACCATCCAAATAAAGACACCGTCCAAATAAAGACACCATCCAAATAAAGACACCATCCAAATAAAGACACCGTCCAAATAAAGACACCATCCAAATAAAGACACCATCCAAATAAAGACACCGTCCAAATAAAGACACCATCCAAATAAAGACACCATCCAAATAAGGACAAATAAAGACACCATCCAAATAAGGACACCGTCCAAATAAAGACACCATCCAAATAAAGACACCGTCCAAATAAAGACGCCATCCAAATAAAGACACCATCCAAATAAAGACGCCATCCAAATAAAGACACCATCCAAATAAAGACACCGTCCAAATAAAGACACCATCCAAATAAAGACACCATCCAAATAAAGACACCATCCAAATAAAGACACCGTCCAAATAAAGACACCATCCAAATAAAGACACCATCCAAATAAAGACACCATCCAAATAAAGACGCCATCCAAATAAAGACACCATCCAAATAAAGACACCGTCCAAATAAAGACACCATCCAAATAAAGATGCCATCCAAATAAAGACACCATCCAAATAAAGACACCGTCCAAATAAAGACAACATCCAAATAAAGACAACATCAAAATAAAGACACCATCCAAATAAAGACACCGTCCAAATAAAGACACCATCCAAATAAAGACACCATCCAAATAAAGACACCGTCCAAATAAAGACACCATCCAAATAAAGACACCATCCAAATAAGGACAAATAAAGACACCATCCAAATAAAGACACCATCCAAATAAAGACACCGTCCAAATAAAGAATCCATCCAAATAAAGACACCATCCAAATAAAGACGCCATCCAAATAAAGACACCATCCAAATAAAGACACCGTCCAAATAAAGACACCATCCAAATAAAGACACCATCCAAATAAAGACACCATCCAAATAAAGACACCGTCCAAATAAAGACACCATCCAAATAAAGACACCGTCCAAATAAAGACACCATCCAAATAAAGACGCCATCCAAATAAAGACACCATCCAAATAAAGACACCGTCCAAATAAAGATACCATCCAAATAAAGATGCCATCCAAATAAAGACACCATCCAAATAAAGACACCGTCCAAATAAAGACACCATCCAAATAAAGACACCGTCCAAATAAAGACACCATCCAAATAAAGACGCCATCCAAATAAAGACACCATCCAAATAAAGACACCGTCCAAATAAAGACACCATCCAAATAAAGATGCCATCCAAATAAAGACACCATCCAAATAAAGACACCGTCCAAATAAAGACACCATCCAAATAAAGACACCATCCAAATAAAGACACCATCCAAATAAAGACACCATCCAAATAAAGACACCGTCCAAATAAAGACAACATCCAAATAAAGACAACATCAAAATAAAGACACCATCCAAATAAAGACACCGTCCAAATAAAGACACCATCCAAATAAAGACACCATCCAAATAAAGACACCGTCCAAATAAAGACACCATCCAAATAAAGACACCATCCTAATAAAGACACCGTCCAAATAAAGACACCATCCAAATAAAGACACCATCCAAATAAGGACAAATAAAGACACCATCCAAATAAGGACACCGTCCAAATAAAGATACCATCCAAATAAAGACACCGTCCAAATAAAGATACCATCCAAATAAAGACACCATCCTAATAAAGACACCGTCCAAATAAAGACACCATCCAAATAAAGACACCATCCAAATAAGGACAAATAAAGACACCATCCAAATAAGGACACCGTCCAAATAAAGACACCATCCAAATAAAGACACCGTAACTATAAAATGTTAACTTACACTGAAATCAATTAGAGGAGAAGTGTTTATTATTCATGAAAGTAATAACCTGATAATGTAACAACGAATGGAAATTTAGAAGTTATATCTTCGAAAGTTAAGTTGCTGTGTGATGGATTTTTGGACTACAAGACATTGTGTTTTCAGTTGTATTCAGTACATGTTATACTAGAGACATTGTGTTTTCAGTTGTATTCAGTACATGTTATACCAGAGACATTGTGTTTTCAGTTGTATTCAGTACATGTTATACTAGAGACATTGTGTTTTCAGTTGTATTCAGTACATGTTATACTAGAGACATTGTGTTTTCAGTTGTATTCAGTATATGTTATACTAGAGACATTGTGTTTTCAGTTGTATTCAGTACATGTTATACTAGAGACATTGTGTTTTCAGTTGTATTCAGTACATGTTATACTAGAGACATTGTGTTTTCAGTTGTATTCAGTACATGTTATACTAGAGACATTGTGTTTTCAGTTGTATTCAGTACATGTTATACTAGAGACATTGTGTTTTCAGTTGTATTCAGTACATGTTATACTAGAGACATTGTGTTTTCAGTTGTATTCAGTACATGTTATACTAGAGACATTGTGTTTTCAGTTGTATTCAGTACATGTTATACTAGAGACTTTGTGTTTTCAGTTGTATTCAGTACATGTTATACTAGAGACATTGTGTTTTCAGTTGTATTCAGTATATGTTATACTAGAGACATTGTGTTTTCAGTTGTATTCAGTACATGTTATACTAGAGACATTGTGTTTTCAGTTGTATTCAGTACATGTTATACTAGAGACATTGTGTTTTCAGTTGTATTCAGTATATGTTATACCAGAGACATTGTGTTTTCAGTTGTATTCAGTACATGTTATACTAGAGACATTGTGTTTTCAGTTGTATTCAGTACATGTTATACTAGAGACATTGTGTTTTCAGTTGTATTCAGTACATGTTATACCAGAGACATTGTGTTTTCAGTTGTATTCAGTACATGTTATACTAGAGACATTGTGTTTTCAGTTGTATTCAGTACATGTTACACTAGAGACATTGTGTTTTCAGTTGTATTCAGTACATGTTACACTAGAGACATTGTGTTTTCAGTTTAATATACCAGTGTATTATTTATTTAACTACACATTTTATCCTTTAAGTCAAGATGCCAAATGTACCAGAGAAAATATCGAAACATTTTTCAAATTTGTCTAATCGAAAAGGTTAAATAAAAGGTAGAAATCTCCTTCTTCTTCAGACAGAAAGAGAACTCCCTTTCACCTTACAAAAGAAAGGTGGAAAGGTAAGAAAAAGGGCACGAAAGATTAATGTCTAGGAGTTTAATTGAGTTAGGCTGAGTGGCTAAAAATGAAGTTCATTGCTCCTGATGCCTTATAATCAAACCAATCTTCTAACTTCACAAAAATAACATCAAAACTCTGCCAAAAGTTACATGAAAAATGAATGTGTTTAGACTACAGGTAGGAAATCTGGTAAATTGGTAAAACCATAAAGTAGCATTTAGTAAAGTTTCTTGCCTCAAGGTTGTCCGACCTTTATTGAACTTTGTCCCAATATTGGTATAATATTGTCCCAATGTCGTCCCATTTTGTCCCCATTTTGTTTTTGAAAAATCCACATTACTGGAATTATCAAATATTTAAGTGTAGTAAAATTTGGAGCTAGTTCAATTCTGGTCCGTTATCTTTACTAGCTTCAATTCTGGTCCGTTATCTTTACTAGCTTCATTTCTGGTCCGTTATCTTTACTAGCTTCATTTCTGGTCCGTTATCTTTACTAGCTTCAATTCTGGTCCGTTATCTTTACTAGCTTCATTTCTGGTCCGTTATATTTACTAGCTTCATTTCTGGTCTGTTATATTTACTAGCTTCAATTCTGGTCCGTTATATTTACTAGCTTCAATTCTGGTCCGTTATCTTTACTAGGTGCTAAAATTTTAACATAGAAAGTATTTTAATATTTCATTATACAACACTGGTGTTTCATTTGTATTACACTTCAAAGAAGATATGCTATAGGATATCTCACTGATTATTAATAAGATATTTATAATATATATTTAAAAATAATCAAAATATATCTTCGAAAAGTACAACCTAACCCACTAAAGGAAACCTTAATCACCTGTAAAGCTTTCTATAGTAATTATTATTTAACTGAAAATTATAATATAAGTTATATATAAACTGTTATTTACTTTTTTGTTACATGATCGAAAATGTGGCACCGTCCAATAACTCGTAACTTATCCTATCTAATCCAATCGTAAGTTTATGTAATTAAACACTTATAGTCTATCGTCATTCGTCGGGGTGCTAGGAAAATTCATCCACGGAAAATTCATCCACGGAAAATTCATCCACGGAAAATTCGTCCATGGAAAATTCATCCATGGAAAATTCGTCCACATAAAATTCGTCCACGTAAAATTCGTCCATGGAAAATTCGTCCACGGAAAATTCGTCCATGGAAAATTTGTCCATGGAAAATTCGTCCATGGAAAATTCGTCCACGGAAAATTCGTCCGTTTTATCAAATTTGGAATAGAAAGAAAGACATTGTTGAGTGTTAACAATATATGAAAGAGATAATTGCAGTCGCATAAAATCTGGTTAGATGAAAATAAAACATATATTCAGCAGATATAACTGTTGATAAAAAATTCATTCTATGTAGCTAATTTATTATGTTATCTAATTAAAAAGACAAAAATAATTTAATCAAATATTTAAATTGAACAGCTGGACATTTTAAGTAATGCAATATTTGTTAAAAAAAAATCTGTTTCATTCGGAGTGCATTGCAATACAAGCTTTATATTTGATCGACGATATCTCAATATTTTGACCTATTACGCTGTGTGACATCTCTCTTTGTTTGAATTCTTTAAGTTAAGGTTAACTCTTCTACTAAATATTAAGATGCTATTTCTTGAACATTCTAAAATTCAATTGAATGTAGCAGGTTTTAGCGTTGGTTTTGTCTTCTCCGTTTTGTTCGAATGTAGGTAGCTTCAAAGTAGTTAGAAAACTCAATTGACATCCTCGTATAAATTTTCATTATCGCCAACAACATCTTCAGGTGTTAAGAACGCTAAGAAATCAAACATTTTCTCTTAAATTAAGTTAATAAAATTATTATACATTTATCAATCTTAATGTTTCATTAAACAATCATGAATTGTGCAGTACAACAAACTTTATAATGGATGCAACAAAGTAGATTAACTATGTACTATCACCAACATACATTAAATTACTTTATAACAAAACATTTATCATAACATTTTGTTCCATTTAAGTTAATTATTTTCGTTTAATGGACGAATTTTCCGTGGACGAATTTTCCGATCATGATTCGTCGGACATTCCCGACAAAAAATCCTAACAATAATGTGAGAAATTATATTGTACGACTGGTTAAGCATATAAAAAATATAAAATGAATCAAATAGGACACTATACCTCTGCTATAGGATACTATACCTCTGCTATAGGATACTATACCTCTGCTATAGGATACTATACCTCTGCTTTCCCGCCAGCTTTAGGATTTAATCCTATGAGGGTTTACTCAGATCCTGTCAAAATATATAAACCTTGAATATCTTCGTCTGAATTAAGTGAGGCTCGTAATTATTATTATACGTAGCGGCAACAGATTTAAATATCAATGATATTAATATTAAATATTAATATTCGACAACATTTATCCATTAGGTAGAATTTTTATTATACTGAAGTTATTTTTTATTTCGATTTACATAAGGTTGAATTTCTATTTAATTTGTTAGCATAATAGCCTTTACATCATTTTATATAGTTTTTAATAGTATAACCAATAGCTACTAAACCGAATCTAAGTTTTTTAAGCACTCGAGTAATGGGGACCTGAGTTATGAAATAGTTTTCTATGTTAAAATTATAGAAAATGATGTACGTCAAAAATTGCGTTATAGTTATCCCTTAACGACCTTAGTTTTCTATGACTTTAATCATAGAAAACTATCTAGTGCACCAGAGTTATGAAGGAACCAATACTTCATAACTCAGGGGTTTCACTGTTCTATAAATTATTACACGATATGATTGATAAATTAAACATATCTAACGTCAATGGGTTTATCTAGTAATTCCACTGACGTTTCGAATATCCTAACTATAATCTCTGAAGATACAGCTTCCATCTGAATTAAATAACTAAGTCGCTCTGAAAGCATTAAACATTATGCAAGCCTTTCAGCTACACAACTCTCCAGTCTTCGGATGATCTTAGTATTGTAGATCAAGCTGTAGATCTTAGTATTGTAGATCAAGCTGTAGATCTTAGTATTGTAGATCAAGCTGTAGATCTTAGTATTGTAGATCAAGCTGTAGATCTTAATATTGTAGATCAAGCTGTAGATCTTAGTATTGTAGATCAAGCTGTAGATCTTAGTATTGTAGATCAAGCTGTAGATCTTAGTATTGTAGATCAAGCTGTAGATCTTAGTATTGTAGATCAAGCTGTAGATCTTAGTATTGTAGATCAAGCTGTAGATCTTAGTATTGTAGATCAAGCTGTAGATCTTAATATTGTAGATCAAGCTGTAGATCTTAGTATTGTAGATCAAGCTGTAGATCTTAGTATTGTAGATCAAGCTGTAGATCTTAGTATTGTAGATCAAGCTGTAGATCTTAGTATTGTAGATCAAGCTGTAGATCTTAATATTGTAGACCAAGCTGTAGATCTTGATATTGTAGATCAAGCTGTAGATCTTAATATTGTAGATCAAGCTGTAGATCTTAGTATTGTAGATCAAGCTGTAGATCTTAGTATTGTAGATCAAGCTGTAGATCTTAGTATTGTAGATCAAGCTGTAGATCTTAGTATTGTAGATCAAGCTGTAGATCTTAGTATTGTAGATCAAGCTGTAGATCTTAGTATTGTAGATCAAGCTGTAGATCTTAGTAATGTAGATCAAGCTGTAGATCTTAGTATTGTAGATCAAGCTGTAGATCTTAGTATTGTAGATCAAGCTGTAGATCTTGATATTAAAGATCAAGCTGTAGATCTTTTTATTGTAGATCAAGCTGTAGATCTTAGTATTGTAGATCAAGCTGTAGATCTTAGTATTGTAGATCAAGCTGTAGATCTTGATATTAAAGATCAAGCTGTAGATCTTAGTAATGTAGATCAAGCTGTAGATCTTAGTATTGTAGATCAAGCTGTAGATCTTAGTATTGTAGATCAAGCTGTAGATCTTAGTATTGTAGATCAAGCTGTAGATCTTAGTAATGTAGATCAAGCTGTAGATCTTAGTATTGTAGATCAAGCTGTAGATCTTAGTATTGTAGATCAAGCTGTAGATCTTGATATTAAAGATCAAGCTGTAGATCTTTTTATTGTAGATCAAGCTGTAGATCTTAGTATTGTAGATCAAGCTGTAGATCTTAGTATTGTAGATCAAGCTGTAGATCTTAGTATTGTAGATCAAGCTGTAGATCTTAATATTGTAGATCAAGCTGTAGATCTTAGTATTGTAAATCAAGCTGTAGATCTTAGTATTGTAGATCAAGCTGTAGATCTTAATATTGTAGATCAAGCTGTAGATCTTAGTATTGTAGATCAAGCTGTAGATCTTGATATTAAAGATCAAGCTGTAGATCTTAATATTATAGGCTGTAGATCTTAATATTAAAGATCAAGCTGTAGATCTCTACCTCAGGATCAAGCTGTAGATCTCTTCCTTAAGATCAAACTGTAGATCTCTTCCTTAAGATCAAGCTGTAGATCTCTTCCTCAGGATTTATCAGCTCCACACTAATTGAAAGGATGTCTTATTATTATGAGCAGGAAACTAAAGCTGTAGCAGAGGGTTATGTTTTGCATAGCATTTTAGATGGAGAGACTTGAATTGAATAAAGAACACGTGCTTTAAAGGGCCGTACACACGTAGGGTTTTTTAAGTCTTTCCAACAGACTTTTTGCTAAGCTCCTCCTACTTTTTCCACGAGAATATAAGAAAAAACGATATAATTATTATTTATTTTAGCTATTTTTTTTTTTTTTTTTTTAGTTTTAGTTAAAATAAATAACAATTATATCGTTATTTTTTTCTTAATTTATTGAAAGAACGTCATAATTATTTTAATTTTTCATGAAATATTAATTACAAAATGAGTATAAATTTTAAGTTTAGAATAATATATAAGTTGAATTTATATAAGTTTAATTTAATTTGGAACCAAAATAAATCTATTGTATAATGAGTGAAAATGTTAAAAGATATTTTTTAGATGTTTTTCCTTAATGTCCCCCAAAAGTGTCACTATTGGCTTAAACCTGATTACCCAATTAGTGAAATAAAATGAAAAGGGTTAGCCCTAGAAACTGACAGATTTTTGTTCACTGAATACAAGCCCCATAACAAAATGGATTTGCGACACAGGGTACATACATACGTCAGGTCACTATCTCTCTCTCTCTCTGACTCTGCGACAGTGTGTCAATCATTGCTATTCTGGAGAATAAATATAACCCGGAGAATAAAAGAGGAAGGAAGGTCGTAGAGAAAAAGCGTGTTTGTTTTATTCATTAATGGAAGTGTCTTTCGGTAGAATCAGACTTCTGTGTATTTGTATAACGTCCCTTGCGACGAGATTTACCATGGAAATTAATCAACGACATTCTTTGTTTCTAAAAGAACAGAATTTTGGCTTATGAAGCTACGGAAATGAAATGGTGAAAAATTCACATATTGGGTCCGACATGAAATATGACATAATATTTTTTTTCAACTTTTATTTTAATTGGTGTTTATGATACATGCAGGTATCTTGGATACCAGTTTCTTGATTATTTTGATTAGTATCCATGATACCTACTAAAGTATCATGGATGCCAATTAAAATACCTACAAGTATCATGGCTGCAAATTAAAACTATAAATGATTAAAATTAAATTATTTTTCTTATTAGATGTGAAACTGACCGATAATTCGTTACTTACCCGATATTTCGTTGATAAAAATGCAATTCAGAATCTCAAAGTCTCGCTCTCACATGATTGGGTGTAAAGAAATGATTTATTTGATTTTTATTCCATAAGAAGCGGCATAGATTACCTACTTTCTGACTCAGCATTCATTCTATTTTAAGATGTGATTGAGTTGAAATGGCTTTACTTAAAACTAATTATGCTTTCATTTTCATAAAATGAATACAAATAAAAACATTTCTTCTTTTCTATTAAACGGCATTGTGCTTTAATTGTTCTAAGGAAGATGTTCTAATGCCCGGTTTGAGTTTCATTGTTCTACCATTAGAAAGATGAAGGGTTAATTCTTCCATATTTCGTAAAAAAACTCCTTTACACCTTTCTATTCTTCTTTCCCTCCACCTTTCTATTCTTCTCTCCCTTCACCTTTCTTTTCTTCTCTCCCTTCACCTTTCTATTCTTCTCTCCCTTCCCCTTTCTATTCTTGTCTCCCTTCACCTTTCTATTCTTCTTTCCCTCCACCTTTCTATTCTTCTCTCCCTTCACCTTTCTATTCTTCTTTCCCTCCACCTTTCTATTCTTCTCTCCCTTCCCCTTTCTATTCTTCTCTCCCTTCCCCTTTCTATTCTTCTTTCCCTCCACCTTTCTATTCTTCTCTCCCTTCCCCTTTCTATTCTTCTCTCCCTTCCCCTTTCTATTCTTCTCTCCCTTCACCTTTCTATTCTTCTCTCCCTTCACCTTTCTATTCTTCTCTCCCTTCCCCTTTCTATTCTTCTCTCCCTTCCCCTTTCTATTCTTCTCTCCCTTCCCCTTTACTTTCAGTCTAGCAGACAGTTCGAATGTTTTCGTATGCAATTGGTGGCAAGGTTCCTCATCGTATTTTATTTATTAGCGACTGTGTCTCCAGAAACATAAAAAGTTCTTCCATAAATTGCAAGTAGGTTGAGCCTTTATATCAACTCTAGTTCATTCCTCTCCTTCGACATAGGACTCCACTCTCCTTTTTAACTTTATGGATAGACGGAAGATGTTTTTACGAAATGGCTGGTGAATCCCTTAGGTAAACCCCCCTCCGTTTTTAAGTGACTTTTTCCTAAAATACCTACCTATACATCAAACAAATGGTGGCATCTTTTCTAACCGCCGCAGGTTTTGTTTTATGGGGAATTTTTCATAGATAAACACGGGCATGAAAAGTTCTAAGATAACGACTGATCTTTCAAAAGAAGAAAAGACATCCAGATCTCTTTTATGTGTCTCTCTTTTTATATCTCTGGAGTGCAATCACCAATGGAGAATCTATTTCCTGCATTTGCAAAACAACTTTTTATCTCCCTGACCCCCTAAAATTCTCCATTACTTTGTTTAATAAAAGGAAGTGGTCGAGAGGAGCGTCAACACACAAAAACACGGACTGTTTTCTCCGCCTATAATATATTGCTATGAGTCTTCTATGCCTATATACGTTAATTTTACAACAGACAGCGCATCAATAATTGAATAGTAGCGGCGCTGGCTCTATAACGTTGCAGAACTTCTTACAAAACAACAAACAGCCTTATTTAATTCATACCAAGGCTGTTCAGACTATCATAACAAATAGCACATACACCTACTCAATCAATAGCAGAATTATAAATAGTGTGCCTGCCAGTGTTTCATATCATTATATATTTACTTAATATCCCCTCGCTTAGCTATTTATTGCCGAGGTTATTGTTGTATCGCGAGCCACTATAATTATGTTTTCATATTCCCAGAAATGTTCCTTAGCAAGATGGTATAGAACAGGAGACAGCGCGGCAGATAAAAACAACTAGAGTTGTTTTTCATTAAAGAGAACCATCCTGAAAATAATGGAGAAACATAGCATTCCCTTTAGCCAATAGTGTGATAGCCAGCAAAGAAATAGAGACTCTTGCTTGTGAAGCCTCTAAACTCTAACTCATATCGCTATTACGCTCTCAATAGTACTATTACGCCCTCAATAGTACTATTACGCTCTCAATAGTACTATTACGCCCTCAATAGTACTATTACGCTCTCAATAGTACTATTACGCCCTCAATAGTACTATTACTCTCTCAATAGTACTATTACGCTCTCAGTAGTACTATTACGCTCTCAATAGTACTATTAGGCCCTCAATAGTACTATTAGGCTCTCAATAGTACTATTACTCTCTCAATAGTACTATTACGCTCTCAATAGTACTATTACGCTCTCAATAGTACTATTAGGCTCTCAATAGTACTATTAGGCTCTCAATAGTACTATTACGCTCTCAATAGTACTATTACGCTCTCAATAGTACTATTACGCTCTCAATAGTACTATTACGCTCTCATTAGTACTATTACGCTCTCAATAGTACTATTACTCTCTCAATAGTATTATTAGGATCTCAATAGTACTATTACGCTCTCAATAGTACTATTACGCTCTCAATAGTACTATTACGCTCTCAATAGTACTATTACGCTCTCAATAGTACTATTACGCTCTCAATAGTACTATTACGCTCTCAATAGTACTATTACGCTCTCAATAGTACTATTACTCTCTCAATAGTACTATTACTCTCTCAATAGTACTATTACTCTCTCAATAGTATTATTACTCTCTCAATAGTACTATTACTCTCTCAATAGTATTATTACTCTCTCAATAGTATTATTACTCTCTCAATAGTATTATTACTCTCTCAATAGTATTATTACTCTCTCAATAGTACTATTACTCTCTCAATAGTATTATTACTCTCTCTATAGTACTATTTCTCTCTCAATAGTACTATTACTCTCTCAATAGTACTATTACTCTCTCAATAGTATTATTACTCTCTCAATAGAACTATTACTCTCTCAATAGTACTATTACTCTCTCAATAGTATTATTACTCTCTCAATAGTACTATTACTCTCTCAATAGTACTATTACTCTCTCAATAGTACTATTACTCTCTCAATAGTACTATTACTCTCTCCAATAGTACTATTACTCTCTCAATAGTACTATTACTCTCTCAATAGTATTATTACTCTCAATAGAACTATTACTCTCTCAATAGTACTATTACTCTCTCAATAGTACTATTACTCTCTCAATAGTACTATTACTCTCTCAATAGAACTTTACGCTCTCAATAGTACTATTACGCTCTCAATACTATATTACTCTCTCAATAGTACTATTACTCTCTCAATAGTATTATTACTCTCTCAATAGTACTATTACTCTCTTAATAGTATTATTACTCTCTCAATAGTACTATTACTCTCTCAATAGTACTATTACTCTCTCAATAGTATTATTACTCTCTCAATAGTACTATTACTCTCTCAATAGTAATATTACTCTCTCAATAGTATTATTACTCTCTCAATAGTACTATTAGGCTCTCAATAGTACTATAACTCTCTCAATAGTACTATTACAATCTCAATAGTATTTATACTCTCTCAATAGTACTATTACTCTCTCAATAGTACTATTACTCTCTCAATAGTATTATTACTCTCTCAATAGTACTATTACGCTCTCAATAGTACTATTACTCTCTCAATAGTACTATTGCTCTCTCAATAGTACTATTACGCTCTCAATAGTATTATTACTCTCTCAATAGTACTATTACTCTCTCAATAGTACTATTACTCTCTCAATAGTATTATTACTCTCTCAATAGTACTATTACTCTCTCAATAGTATTATTACTCTCTCATAGTACTATTACTCTCTCAATAGTATTATTACTCTCTCAATAGTACTATTACGCTCTCAATAGTACTATTACTCTCTCAATAGTACTATTGCTCTCTCAATAGTACTTATTACTCTCTCAATAGTATTATTACTCTCTCAATAGTACTATTACTCTCTCAATAGTACTATTACTCTCTCAATAGTATTATTACTCTCTCAATAGTACTATTACTCTCTCAATAGTACTATTACTCTCTCAATAGTACTATTACTCTCTCAATAGTATTATTACTCTATCAATAGTACTATTACATTCTCAATAGTACTATTACGCTCTCAATAGTACTATTACGCTCTCAATAGTACTATTACTCTCTCAATAGTACTATTACTCTCTCAATAGTACTATTTCTCTCTCAATAGTACTATTACTCTCTCAATAGTACTATTACTCTCTCAATAGTATTATTACTCTCTCAATAGTACTATTACTCTCTCAATAGTACTATTACTCTCACAATAGTATTATTACTCTCTCAATAGTACTGTTACGCTCTCAATAGTACTATTACTCTCTCAATAGTACTATTACTCTCTCAATAGTACTATTACTCTCTCAATAGTATTATTACTCTCTCAATAGTACTATTACTCTCTCAATAGTATACTATTACTCTCTCAATAGTATTATTACTCTCCTCATTAGTATTATTACTCTCTCAATAGTACTATTACTCTCTCAATAGTACTATTACTCTCTCAATAGTATTATTACTCTATCAATAGTACTATTACTCTCTCAATAGTACTTTTACTCTCTCAATGGTATTATTACTCTCTCAATAGTACTATTACTCTCTCAATATTACTAATACTCTCTCAATAGTATTATTACTCTCTCAATAGTACTATTATTCTCTCAATAGTACTACTACTCTCTCAATAGTACTATTACTCTCTCAATAGTACTATTACTCTCTCAATAGAACTTACGCTCTCAATAGTATTTTACGCTCTCAATAGTACTATTACTCTCTCATAGTACTATTACTCTCTCAATAGTATTATTACTCTCTCAATAGTACTATTACTCTCTCAATAGTACTATTACTTCTCTCAATAGTACTATTAATCTCTCAATAGTACTATTACTCTCTTAATAGTACTATTACACTCTCAATAGTACTATTACTCTCTCAATAGTACTATTACTCTCTCAATAGTATTATTACTCTCTCAATAGTACTATTACTCTCTCAATAGTAATATTACTCTCTCAATAGTACTACTACTCTCTCAATAGTACTATTTCTCTCTCAATAGTACTATTACTCTCTCAATAGTACTATTACTCTCTCAATAGTATTATTACTCTCTCAATAGTACTATTAGGCTCTCAATAGTACTATTACTCTCTCAATAGTACTATTACTCTCTCAATAGTACTATTACTCTCTCAATAGTACTATTAGGCTCTCAATAGTACTATTACTCTCTCAATAGTACTATTACTCTCTCAATAGTACTATTAATCTCTCAATAGTACTATTACTCTCTTAATAGTATTATTACTCTCTCAATAGTACTATTACTCTCTCAATAGTACTATTACTCTCTCAATAGTTAGTATTATTACTCTCTCAATAGTACTATTACTCTCTCAATAGTACTATTACTCTCTCAATAGTACTATTACTCTCTCAATAGTATTATAACTCTCTCAATAGTATTATTACTCTCTCAATAGTACTATTACTCTCTCAATAGTACTATTACTCTCTCAATAGTACTATTACTCTCTCAATAGTATTATTACTCTCTCAACAGTACTATTACTCTCTCAATAGTACTATTACTCTCTCAATAGTACTATTACTCTCTCAATAGTACTATTACTCTCTCAATAGTACTATTACTCTCTCAATAGTACTATTACTCTCTCAATAGTACTATTACTCTCTCAATAGTACTATTACTCTCTCAATAGTACTATTACTCTCTCAATAGTACTATTACTCTCTCAATAGTACTATTACTCTCTCAATAGTACTATTACTCTCTTAATAGTATTATTACTCTCTCAATAGTACTATTACTCTCTCAATAGTACTATTACTCTCTCAATAGTATTATTACTCTCTCAATAGTACTACTAGGCTCTCAATAGTACTATTACTCTCTCAATAGTACTATTACTCTCTCAATAGTACTATTACTCTCTCAATAGTACTATTAGGCTCTCAATAGTACTATTACTCTCTCAATAGTATTATTACTCTCTCAATAGTACTTGTAATGGAGAGCATAGATAGTAGCTATCTTACATCATATCATTTTTATTTTTCTGCTTTTTTAACTATTTTGTACTTCTCTAAATCCCTTCTCACCTATGTTTTTTTTAAAAAGGAAATTATTGATATTCAACTTTATTTGTTTTTAAGAGCATTCAGGAGTGTGAAAGTTGAATCTGTTAATCTTTACTGCCCATATTTCACTGGCAGCATTTTAGACAAACTCATTTGAGGTATTTTCTGAGTGCTGCAGTTAAGACTTTAATTATTCAGCTTGAAGCTGTGGAATAGAAACATTTTAATCACTCTTAGCATTCTTACATTCTCTGTATTATTATTTCCATTGACTAGATATAAAAAAAAATTTAATTATTTTTGCATAAAATTACACTGGAGGAAAATGAAGAGTTGGTAATTAATGGAACAGCAGATTTGTATTTAATTTATACTAATGATGCAAATCGTAATTATTGAACTGTCAGAATTAGAATGGCATAATAGTTGAAATAGCTTCCCGGTTAGTACACCGGAACAGCCATGATCACAAAGACACTCGCCTCTATACCCTCATGTGGACAATATGTATAACTTATATACATTGACGGGCAAATGATGACACATCTCACTTTAAATGGTTACATAATTCTATATCTCTTGCATGTGTATTACAGATGATGAAGTACGGTAGAGTGTTACTGAAATGGTTACAGATGATGTTAAGAACAGGGCGGAATAGACGGTGCTGGTACTATAAGTACTGACTCTAAATTAATCATCTAGACTACTATAACCAGTACGACTGAATATCTTATATTTCTAGACCTTCTATACTTTTGAACATCTTAACAGGAACTGAATAGTGAGGTTAAACCCCCTCCCATCCTTTGGGGGATCCAACTGATGCTCATAGGCCTCAACTAAACACAAGAATTCTAAATCAAAAAATAATTCATTTAAAAGTCATCCATCGAATACATTTTCATGTTAGTATGTTTGAGTCAACAAATATTGTACTATCTGTTCTCTGTTTAATATAAAAGATAATCGTAAAAACAAATTCAGAACGTAATGGCCATCAATAAAATAAATAAATATTTAGGTATGTAGAATAAATACTCAATAACCGATAAGACGCAGTAGCCGATAGCAAGTTACAAAAAGATGTTCATTTTTCGATAAGAAGTGGCTAGGAAGGATCTTTTCAGTGTACCGTGTAGTGGCTAGGAAGGATCTTTTCAGTGTACCGTGTAGTGACTAGGAAGGATCTTTTCAGTGTACCGTCTATTGGCTAGGAAGGATCTTTTCAGTATACCGTGTAGTGGCTATGAAGGATCTTTTCAGTGTACCGTGTAGTGGCTAGGAAGGATCTTTTCAGTGTACCGTGTAGTGGCTAGGAAGGATCTTTTCAGTGTACCGTGTAGTGGCTAGGAAGGATCTTTTCAGTGTACCGTGTAATGGCTAGGAAGGATCTTTTCAGTGTACCGTGTAGTGGCTAGGAAGGATCTTTTCAGTGTACCGTGTAGTGGCTAGGAAGGATCTTTTCAGTGTACCGTGTAATGGCTAGGAAGGATCTTTTCAGTGTACCGTGTAGTGGCTAGGAAGGATCTTTTCAGTGTACCGTGTAGTGGCTAGCAAAGAACTTTTTAATCAAAACGTATTTGTTGTTTTAAAGAGATCAAATTTATAGTTTAAAATGAACTTATAAAAAGATTCGTAGTTTTATGAAAAGTTTTGTCTTTTTGAACCGAAAATTGTTTATTTGAGAAAAGTGTACTGACTTCACAGCATCCAAGGCAGTTGATTTTTGTTGTGCCAAGTCACGCTCTTCCATAAACTCAATTTGTACGTAACTTTGCAGGGGGTCTGCTGACTCAACTCTTCTCCAATTGCAGTCAAAGCTGTTCTCTCGAATACTTTCCAGCTGGAATTCGGGACACTGCTTGATAGTCATTGCATGGGACCCATTGCGAAATGTAGGGCAAGTACATCATTATTGGGTACACTGGTAGCAATATAGGACAAACATTAGGGTACACTGTTAGCAATATAGGACAAACATTAGGGTACACTGGTAGCAGTATAGGACAAACATTAGGGTACACTGGTAGCAGTATAGGACAAACATTAGGGTACACTAGTAGCAGTATAGGACAAACATTAGGGTACACTGGTAGCAATATAGGACAAACATTAGGGTACACTGGTAGCAGTATAGGACAAACATTAGGGTACACTAGTAGCAGTATAGGACAAACATTAGGGTGCACTGGTAGCAGTATAGGACAAACATTAGGGTACACTGGTAGCAGTATAGGACAAACATTAGGGTACACTGGTAGCAATATAGGACAATCATTAGGGTACACTGGTAGCAGTATAGGACAAACATTAGGGTACACTGGTAGCAGTATAGGACAAACATTAGGGTACACTGGTAGCAGTATAGGACAAACATTAGGGTACACTGGTAGCAATATAGGACAAACATTAGGTACACTGGTAGCAGTATAGGACAAACATTAGGGTACACTGGTAGCAATATAGGACAAACATTAGGGTACACTGTTAGCAATATAGGACAAGTAAACCAATGAGGACACTGTTAGCAATATAGGACAAGTACTCCAATGAGGACACTGTTAGCAATATAGGACAAGTACTCCAATGAGGACATTGTTAACAATATAGGACAAGTACTCCAATGAGGACACTGTTAGCAATATAGGACAAGTACTCCAATGAGGACATTGTTAACAATATAGGTCAAGTACCCCAATGAGGACACAGTTCACAATATAGGACAAGTACTCCAATGAGGACACTGTTAACAATATAGGACAAGTACCCCAATGAGGACACTGTTAGCAATATAGGACAAGTACCCCAGTGAGGACACTGTTAGCAATATAGGACAGGTACTCCAGTGAGGACACTGTTAACAATATAGGACAAGTACTCCAGTGAGGACACTGTAAAAGAAGTCGGTATGGACACTGTATCACCTTCTCAGGATCAAGCCGTAGCTAATATTTGTTTCAACTTATGAAATGGGGAAACACTGATATCAGAATAACCATTGATTTAAAATTGATGAGAATTAGCCCGATCGTTATATTCAAGACATAAAATTAAGAAAAAACATTATGTCATATTCTGTACATTGTAAAGAAACTTTGATATAATATATCAATTGTATATAGTTACTAATCATACCTAATTAATTAGTTTAGAGACTGTTTCAGAACCAAAGGCCATATCGCTGACGTCAAAAGAAGCAGTCAAAAAGGAAAGTGGCTCCATGGAACAAATCACTTTCATTATTCGAAGTAAATCTTTTTTATTATATATAACTCTTATTTAAGAGTTTAAAGCCATTGACATCCAAACCCTAAATGTGGTTTGTAGATCACGTACATCGCTTCTACTGAACATGACAGGCGTAACTCAAAAAGTGCTGATTCAGCAGATATGCACTGCCTCCATATTGCTCAGAAATGCTGTGAATTGCCGCTATTATGCCCTCATGCGGCTATGAATGGAAGATATAACAAACAGTTATTGACTTCGTGTAATAGTTATCATATGATATTAGTTAGTGACTATAGTTATTAGAGCTGGGACAATATGCTCTTAAAATCATAGATCGCGAAAATATTATAGACGGAGAGAATTAAAGAGTATTGAATCGCTCTAAACCAGCGGTATATAGTATTTGATACCATTTCATTTCGTTTAGTCTATTATATTCTTGGGATTTATTATTTTAAGAGCAAATTGTCCCAACCCTGGTTATTATTGCAGGTATTTTATCACCTAATTTACATACGTTATTGTGACACATTCTAGAAATTATGCATCTTAATATAATGAAACAGCTGATAAATTAGGGTTAAATGGATAAATAGTCAGTTGTACCGCTAGATGGCGTTGCTACAGATTTGGTGACAAATATTATGAACTCAAACGTGATAAATGCACGCACTGAGATTGACATTTTCACCGCTAGATGGCGTAACTATTTAATTTAATAAGGCTTTTAGAAATCAAATAGATTATTCTATAATCGATGTTTCAGAAATGTTTTATTCGCATTTCAGCCAAAGGATAGAAAAGTTTCCAGGGCCTTCACAGAGTTTTGAAGTTAAAAATTAACAAACAAGGATTAAATACATTTTCCCAGCAAGCGAAAAACCCACTGTTCAGGTTTATCCAAATAATAAAAATGTTAATAACCTTGTACGTACGAGAAATAAAAATACGACACGAAAATTTTTAAGTTGCACCTAAAAAATGTTGGTAAGAAGCATCCTCTACATTATTATATTTTAGAGTTTTACTGTGTGTACATTAGTGTGTACATTAGAAAAGGAAAAATGTGCTATTGTAATAAACAAGATATAAAACAAATGGTATATAGTTATTCAGGTAAAATAAGATAACAGGGAATTTGAAATTTTTCTCTGAGCATCACATATTAGCATTTCTAATTTTCTGTAGCCATGTTTAATTGTTTATACATAACGCTTTGTGCGCAATTTCGAGAATACGTGCGCGATTTTAAGCCACTTTTACCCAATAATAACGACAACCGGATACAACAAACTACATTTCGGGCATTTATGCTGAGAGTTTCAAGTACTAATCATCTTTTTTTTTCTCATCTTTATCGAGTTTATCAAAGTGATCTTCTTATATTTATGTGTAGGATAAGTGAAAAATACTTCGAAACTCTCAATATAAATGTCCGTTATGAAGTTTGTCGTAATCGCTAGTTTGTTGTACTGCACACTTCGTGGTTGTTTAATAACCTGGCAGGGGGTTCCGGGGGGTGGCACGCCCCCTTTTACATCTAATTCGTCAGTTTTATCTATACCCGAGACCGAATAACTCCCTAAGGGCCTATAACATATCAAATGGTCACAGTGACCGACAAAGGGTTAGGAGCACAATTCTATCAGCTCTATGATTTACACCAAAGCATTCCAGTTGATGTTCACAGAGTAATCTAATGCTGCAACTGTAGGATGTATCCCAATTAAATTAGAGGAGTAGAGGATCTATCGCCATTGCTCTTTGCCACTTTACTTTAAAAGAGGAATAAGCTACACAGCGAGTACGTGGATTGAGAGTGAGTTAATTCAATACCTAAATTAGTAACTAGAATGTATAGTGTCAATTATAAGATGTGAATTAAATATCTGATGTAACTTAAAATAGATTATTACAGTAGAATGTAGAGTCCTGAGTAAAAAGACTACCCCGTGTAGTGAACAAATTTCCTTTAATTTGTTCACTATACAGGGTAGTACACTTACTAGGGCTCTACATTCACTATACATGAGTCCACTGTAGTGAAGTACTGTATTAAATAACCCATCAAAATATTAAAATATTTGCAGTTGCATATTCCCATGTAGTTAAATAAAGTATCGAATTTATTTTAATTGTTTCTTTATCCAAATAAATGTTAAAAGATTAAAGTAAACAGCCACTGTGACACGTTCTACCAAACTCAGTATATTAATATTATTAGTAACTAATGTACGAAATTGCGTAACTGTCGGAATAATGTGATCATATATCAATTTTATGGACATAAATAAAACTTTAATTATTTATGTAATAAATAATATCTATGGCTCAGTCTTTACTCCAATATTTTCAACTGCATAAAATAACATTTAATTTAGTTATTGAAACCATTTATTGAACTGATATCGGAATAATTTAGTGTGACGGACAGACAGACACAAACCATTCATTGAACTGATATCAGAATAATTTAATGTGACGGACAGACAGACACAAACCATTTATTGAACTGATATCGGAATAGTTTAGTGTGACGGACAGACAGACACAAACCATTTATTGAACTGATATCAGAATAGTTTAGTGTGACGGACAGACAGACACAAACCATTTATTGAACTGATATCAGAATAATTTGGTGTGACGGACAGACAGACACAAACCATTTATTGAACTGATATCAGAATAGTTTAGTGTGACGGACAGACAGACACAAACCATTTATTGAACTGATATCAGAATAATTTGGTGTGACGGACAGACAGACACAAACCATTTATTGAACTGATATCGGAATAATTTAGTGTGACGGACAGACAGACACAAACCATTTATTGAACTGATATCAGAATAGTTTAGTGTGACGGACAGACAGACACAAACCATTTATTGAACTGATATCAGAATAGTTTAGTGTGACGGACAGACAGACACAAACCATTTATTGAACTGATATCAGAATAATTTAGTGTGACGGACAGACAGACACAAACCATTTATTGAACTGATATCAGAATAATTTAGTGTGACGGACAGACAGACACAAACCATTTATTGAACTGATATCAGAATAGTTTAGTGTGACGGACAGACAGACACAAACCATTTATTGAACTGATATCGGAATAGTTTAGTGTGACGGACAGACAGACACAAACCATTTATTGAACTGATATCAGAATAGTTTAATGTGACGGACAGACAGACACAAACCATTTATTGAACTGATATCGGAATAGTTTAGTGTGACGGACAGACAGACACAAACCATTTATTGAACTGATATCGGAATAGTTTAATGTGACGGACAGACAGACACAAACCATTTATTGAACTGATATCAGAATAATTTAGTGTGACGGACAGACAGACACAAACCATTTATTGAACTGATATCAGAATAGTTTAGTGTGACGGACAGACAGACACAAACCATTTATTGAACTGATATCGGAATAGTTTAGTGTGACGGACAGACAGACACAAACCATTTATTGAACTGATATCAGAATAGTTTAGTGTGACGGACAGACAGACACAAACCATTTATTGAACTGATATCAGAATAATTTGGTGTGACGGACAGACAGACACAAACCATTTATTGAACTGATATCAGAATAGTTTAGTGTGACGGACAGACAGACACAAACCATTTATTGAACTGATATCAGAATAGTTTAGTGTGACGGACAGACAGACACAAACCATTTAATGAACTGATATCAGAATAGTTTGGTGTGACGGACAGACAGACACAAACCATTTATTGAACTGATATCGGAATAATTTAGTGTGACGGACAGACAGACACAAACCATTTATTGAACTGATATCGGAATAATTTAGTGTGACGGACAGACAGACACAAACCATTTATTGAACTGATATCAGAATAGTTTAGTGTGACGGACAGACAGACACAAACCATTTATTGAACTGATATCGGAATAATTTAGTGTGACGGACAGACAGACACAAACCATTTATTGAACTGATATCAGAATAGTTTAGTGTGACGGACAGACAGACACAAACCATTTATTGAACTGATATCGGAATAATTTAGTGTGACGGACAGACAGACACAAACCATTTATTGAACTGATATCAGAATAGTTTAATGTGACGGACAGACAGACACAAACCATTTATTGAACTGATATCAGAATAATTTAGTGTGACGGACAGACAGACACAAACCATTTATTGAACTGATATCAGAATAATTTAGTGTGACGGACAGACAGACACAAACCATTTATTGAACTGATATCAGAATAGTTTAGTGTGACGGACAGACAGACACAAACCATTTATTGAACTGATATCGGAATAGTTTAGTGTGACGGACAGACAGACACAAACCATTTATTGAACTGATATCAGAATAGTTTAATGTGACGGACAGACAGACACAAACCATTTATTGAACTGATATCGGAATAGTTTAGTGTGACGGACAGACAGACACAAACCATTTATTGAACTGATATCGGAATAGTTTAATGTGACGGACAGACAGACACAAACCATTTATTGAACTGATATCAGAATAATTTAGTGTGACGGACAGACAGACACAAACCATTTATTGAACTGATATCAGAATAGTTTAGTGTGACGGACAGACAGACACAAACCATTTATTGAACTGATATCGGAATAGTTTAGTGTGACGGACAGACAGACACAAACCATTTATTGAACTGATATCAGAATAATTTAGTGTGACGGACAGACAGACACAAACATAATTTCATATCCATGTTACCAGATGCATGGCTAAGTGTGTTTTAAAAATAGTGTGACGGACAGACAGACAGAAGTAGCTACTATTATAATCCCTCCCTTTAAATAAAAAATATTGTGACTTTATATATTTTAGTTATCAACAAAACAGTCCTTTTAACTCACTCCTAAACTTAAAAAAAGTTGCGCCAACTCGCATAGTAAGTTAATTTATACACCAGATACATTGGATTAACAGTCTTTGTGAGTTACTACAATACACTCTGTCATAGTTGTTACAACATACTTTAAAATTCTCAAAAAAGTAACTTTTAACTCTCATAGTAAGTTGATTCAATCCATAAAATGAATTGAATTAACTAATGTTTGGTGACACACCATGTCATAGTTGTTTTGACACACATGAAAACATGAATAAAGTCCAACCAACTCACGTAATAATTGATTCAAAGCATAAATTGATGACCCATTAGATATGAGTAAACTTTTTTCTCTGTGTAGTTTCTTACAATCTTTTTATTATTTATATATATTTTTTTAATATACTTTTCTTATATATACATTATTTCTATATATTTTTTTTCTTTCATTTTTTTATTATTTCTGAATATTTATTATCATTTTACTATCAGGGCCCCGTTATTTTTACCGGCTCAGTACACTAGCAGTGATAATAACTGAACACACTGTATAATGTCCCTATATTGTCGCACCGTGACATTATATGAAATAGCGCTGCTTATTGACAAACAAGAGGCATTCAATATCGAGGGGACATTGGCTCAATATCGCAACACTTGCACTCAATATTGGCAAAGAAATGCTGTTGAAAAATATTCCGCGATGATATCCTTTCCAACACAGGAATTTAAAGGAAATTCTTCTGCGATCGGAATTAGGACATGACAGAATTTTCAATTGATTCTTTCCAATTTCCTACCAATATTTCGAGGTGAATGGTAAAAATATGATAAACTTGTTTTAGGAATGATGTAGATAAATTTGTTACAAAGATGAAAACGATAAAATATTACAGGAGGAAAAAACGTTTGGGCAACATTTAAAAGATAAAAATTCTTCAAAAAAAAACATTAGTGCAACATTTACATAAATGTTGCAGAAAGTTTTAAAGTTTTTTTAAGGAAGTTTTTTTACAGAAAGTCTGTCTGTTAAAACAGGCAGACCCCAGACCCCGCTTTAAGTAGACCGCTGTTATGACAGGACGACTTAAAGCGGAGTTGACCCCGAGCTTATCGGAAAATTATTCTTAAATAATTTTATTTACATTGAAGGAACCATACAAAATATGGTACATAGTATTAGTCTACCATTCAAACGTTCTTTGATTTTTGTTAATAGAAAACGAATAGATATGAGTAACAATGCTAAACTTAAAGCGAGGTCTTCCCCGCTTTAAGTTAAATTTAAAAGTTAATGCGAGGTACGATTTTTGTCTTATTGCAAGGTCTGCCTG
This sequence comes from Caprella mutica, assembly GCA_947561585.1. NCBI lineage: Eukaryota > Metazoa > Arthropoda > Malacostraca > Amphipoda > Caprellidae > Caprella > Caprella mutica. Next base: position 428,353 of record CANNZV010000261.1, read on the forward strand.
TATAGCATTTCTGGGGAATGAAGACTCTCATATTTTATATAAATTACATATAAATTCATCCCTTCAGAAGGGATTGACTTAATGATGTTTTTAACTTCAAATCAGGTTTATCTATACAGAGTGTTACATTTCAGATCCCATCAAATATGACAGCTTGCATAAAAACCTAAAAAAAAATTCAGGTACATCAAAATGTCAAAATAAGCTTCGTTATCGATACACTGAAGTAGGGTTAATTTTTAACTTTTTCGTGAATTTCACATAATTTTTGGTAACAGTTTCACAAAACAAGGGAATTATTGTGACGAAAAATGTAAAATGCCCTCATTTTAAAGTTAATTAATTAAGAAGATGGTTCGGTATTTTATTATGTGCGATATATTCGATTTATACATCAGCCATTTAAAGAGTTGCCATTATTCCAGTGAATAGCTTCTGCATGATATTTTATATCAGCAAACAATGTTTGGGGGGCATTAACCCCCGACTCTGACGTAGATTGATTACCGTATAATCACCCAATTTGAAGCACCGCCTCACACAACAATTATCAAACTTCAAATGGAATCTACAGTTTATAAATGAGTTACATATATTCAGATAGTTAACTTATTTCAATTATTATTATTTTTGCTGGGAATATAGATCTGGTATAACTCATGACTGTTTTTACTCCATTATCCAGTTTAACTGACGGAACTCTCATCATGAAATAACTGAAATTATAATTCAAACTGGATTATTTCCAGTAAATGCAGAACTAGGATCATTATTATTTAATTTAATCTTAAATACCCATTAGTCCATACCAGAATTCACATCATTAAATATAAATTCGAATGAAACACTGTATGCTATAGTAATACGGTATAGTATCACATGCTTGCAAATGGTAATGTTTATCACACTAAAAAGTTATAAAATGTATTTTTGTAGAGTACAGTCAACAGTAAATTCAACAACCTCTTGCTGAGATTATTACATAATATTCAACATTCAACATAGTAGTAAAATTAAATACGTTAGAATATTCAATGTACCCTTTTTACAAAATACAAATATTCAACATAATATGTGTTGTCTTACAAATATTATTTATTTTCTATTTCCATGCATATTAGTTCCATAAAATTATTGTATTTTTATTCCACTACCTAGCTACTTATTATACCTATATTGATCAGTTAAATATCTTATTAAACAACTATGTAAATTTCGAAATACAAAAAATATCTATTTAATCAATACAATTTCATAGTATCATTTATCTATAGGAGTACATAAATACATTTAATTAATTGAAATTCTGTATTCGATGTGAAAACAACAAGTAATAAATTTAATATGTTAAATGATTTCAATATCTCGTTTTTTGTTCGAAATTCTTTCCATGCAGTTTGAATTAAAGATTTTATATAATTGTATGATCCGAATTTGACATATGCATGTAAATAATTTTACAACTTAAAATTTCGGGTAATTTTCGTGTAGCCAAGAAAGAAAACAAATCTTGTATATATTTTCAATTTAGGTCTTTAAACCTCCAACAAAAAATGAAGCCCATGTTTTAAATTTATAGATCCATTTTATTCACTAAATCAGAATAATGCAGTAATATACCAATAATAAACTTCCATGTAATACTAAAAATACACAAAAATAAAATTGCTGAATGAAATAGAAATCTAAAATGAAACAAAAATATCAATAAGGAATAATTGAACGGAAAAATATATTACATGCATACCCAAGTAACTTAATGTGAGTATATTATCTAAGTTGTTAAATAAGTATCCAAATAAGTATCATTCTTTCTGAATTTTATTTTTCAAGATTTGGCTTAGATTGGGAAAATGGATGTAAAGAAGTGAAGAAGGACCGTACACACGCATGTTTATTTAAGTATTTCCATCAGACTTTTAGCTAAGCTCCTCCTACTTTTTCCACAAGACTTTTGAATCAAAAAGAAAAAACAATATAATTATTATTTTATTTCAGTTGATATCCATGATAACTTCAGGTGTCATGGATTGTAAATAAAGTGAACAGTGAAGGGATAAAACAACCACCAATAGTTGTAAAGAAAGTGCACAGTGAAGAGTTAAAACAACCACCAATCTAGTTGTAAATAAAGTGCACAGTGAAGAGTTAAAACAACCACCAATAGTTGTAAATAAAGTGCACAGTGAAGGGATAAAACAACCACCAATAGTTGTAAATAAAGTGCACAGTGAAGAGTTAAAACAACCACCAATCTAGTTGTAAATAAAGTGCACAGTGAAGAGTTAAAACAACAACCAATAGTTGTAAATAAAGTGCACAGTGAAGGGATAAAACAACCACCAATAGTTGTGAATAAAGTGCACAGTGAAGAGTTAAAACAACCACCAATAGTTGTAAATAAAGTGTACAGTGAAGAGTTAAAACAACCACCAATAGTTGTAAATAAAGTGCACAGTGAAGAGTTAAAACAACCACCAATAGTTGTAAATAAAGTGCACAGTGAAGAGTTAAAACAGCCACCAATAGTTGTAAATAAAGTGCACAGTGAAGAGTTAAAATAGCCACCAATAGTTGTAAATAAAGTGCACAGTGAAGAGTTAAAACAACCACCAATAGTTGGAAATAAAGTGCACAGTGAAGAGTTAAAACAACCACCAATAGATGTAAATAAAGTGCACAGTGAAGGGATGAAACAACCACCAATAGTTGTAAATAAAGTGCACAGTGAAGAGTTAAAACAACCACCAATAGTTGTAAATAAAGTGCACAGTGAAGAGTTAAAACAACCACCAATAGTTGTAAATAAAGTGCACAGTGAAGAGTTAAAACAACCACCAATAGTTGTAAATAAAGTGCACAGTGTAGAGTTAAAACAACCACCAATAGTTGCAATTAGATGGATAAAGTGATGAAAATTGAGTATAAGATTATTTTCGATTCATATCCCTAAGACTTTTCCCCAAATGAAGTGGCGAATCAGAGTGTTGGCTGTTCGCAAAGGAAGTTTAACTTCAAGGAATCACAGTGCGCAGTAGGTGAGGGAAGAATGGCAGCCTGCTTGACTCCAGACAGAAAACCGCATGAGAATGGTCTCGTATGACCCTTGTACAACATTGGTGAAATCTGCAAGTGGAACATCAGAATAACAAATGTGTTGTAGGTTATGTCAGATATGAATTTTGAACAGTAGACAAAAAAATTTACATTCAATTTACTAATGGTTCACAGTATTTACAGCTCAATGAAGCTAAAAAGATGTATTATTGTACTCAGTGAGATGACTTCACTCAAATGAGAGGAGGTATTAAACTGTTGTAATTTGTTATGGATTGTCTTAACTTTTAGATTTTACCATGTTTATCATTTCAACGCTACTTGATGTTTTAAATAATAGAATAGTTTCATTTACCTGAGCGTCATTCTGCAGTGAACCGAACCTTTTGTTACTCTCATCAAAATAAGCGTGTCCAGTCCACATCTTAAACTCGTAATGTGTAGGTCCTGAAGAGGAAAATGGGGAAAATTATACCTTTTTATTGATAATGGGATAACGCTAACAGTATCTATTTTGGGCAATTTTTCTCTTCTTTGCTTTGGATATCTGACGAAAAATGTAAAAGCTTTGAATTCATGATAAACTAGATGACGTGCACTCGCAGAGCGCTTATCTTCGCCGCTGCATATAACCTTGACCATCCTATAATTTGTATTTAGTTATAAATGATGACCTTTGGGGTGATGTTACACGAGCGTTTCTGGATCGATTTCAACACTCCAAAAACGTCACGTAATTTGGATACGTATGAAATGGGTTTAACGATAAATTCCTCAGAGTCAAAAACGCTGTGAAAACGCTGTGCGAAAACGCTTGTGAGACAAGGCCCATACCCGTTCACACCCAAATTTTACCCAAATGGTTCCTGGATAATGACCAATCGTCCCACCAAATCTCAGGCAATTTGATTGAAATCTTCTTGAGTTATGCGAATAACAAGATATAAAAAATAAATAAATGCTGCATAAAATATAACCTTCAACAATCTGCGAAGGTAACTATTGGTTTTTGTCGAATCACAATTGTAATCATCGCTTGTTTTCCAACGATCAGTGATTATAATTTTCCAACTGGAAGATTTCTATATACATTATTCTAACCTGACTTTTGAAGATTGAGCAAGAAGGTCATCAAATCCTTGTCATCTTTGAAGGTGATGAGTTTGCTGGTTCTATCCTCACAATCATAAGTAGCCTCTTTCCAATTCTTCTTTTCATTGCTGTAGTAGAGACACTTACCATGGACCATATCGAAATTTGCAGAACACGGATTGGGAGTATTTTGTGACTCAATTGAAGAGACAATTGGAGGTAATTCTGAAAGGTAGAATAGGAATAAAGTTTATTGAGGATTCTATCAATTCTCCTCTTTTCGTCCTATAACACATTCTTTAGATTTGAAAATATCTTTTTACTGTATAAAATATTAATACAATAAGTTTGAGTTTTAATTCATTCGGCAATTTCAAAATATAAAAGGTTCAATAAATAAAAAATGCATGTAATATTGATAAAGAAATTCCTCTGAATTGGGAAATCAACAAATAGGTTTTGGTCTAATAAAAAAAATCAACGCGTCAGTCAATCAAACAGTTTAATTATGGTACTGAAAGCAATGTAATAAATTATTCAAGTAGCTACAGTTCATTTCATCCATTGAATATTATCAACATACAACATTTTACCTAAGCAAAGTTATGTTTTAGCTCCACAGTTTACCTTCACTTCCTCCACCTTCACTTCCCCTGCCTTCTCTTTCCCCACATTCACTTCCCTCACTCTACACTTCCCCCACCTACACTTCCCTCCCTCTACACTTCCTCCACCTTCACTTCCCCCAACTTCACCCCCCCCCCCCACACACACACACACACACACACACACTTCCTTCCCTCTACACTTCCCCACTTACACTTCCTTCACGTAAGTTCCTTCGACCAAATGTATTTCTAAGACTTACTTGTAAAATTAATAATATGATTTTCTACATGTATCCATTCTACCATGTGCCTTTATATAAGGTTAGATGGAAATAAATAAAATCTCCAATATACGTAGAAGAAACACATTTATTAATAGATTAGCGTTTAAAGAACCTAATTAACCTCTGTAGATTTTAAAATATATAAATTCAATTAAAGTGAAGGATGATCTTCGATGTTGCACACGTACAATCTTAAGCAATGATGGTGATAGAATGGATACACGAAAAATAAAATACAACTTTTTTATTTTACCTCAATTCGCAACTTATATAATATTATACAATATTTAGAATAATTCAAAATTCGGTTCACTTCTTTGTGGGTCACATACACTAACACACACTATCGTATCAATATCTAGATTGTAATTTGTGATACTTGAATGTATCATGGACCCCAATTAAAACAACGAGCTTAGTTATATTTAATTTTCTTAAATATGGAACTGGTCAATAACTCGGAACTTACCCCAGTGAAACATATTCACAAGTGTGAGTTCAAAAGAATTGTTATACAGAGCTGTTGTAAAAGTGGAAAATATCGAATACAAATTATTTTGATGAAGATACCAGAATATCCTAATTCTAAACCATTCAAGAGGACTATACTAACAGTACTCTGAAAGTGACAAAGGTTTTGAACCAATGTGACCCTCAGAAATTACTGATTGTCCTATCATGACCTGTGTTCCACTTTCCGAGTACTGAGAGAGTCTGAGTACTGTGACGTTACACCAGAAAAGTCCTGTATCTAAAAATTATTCGTTTTAAAATCACCATTGCTATTTGTACATTATGCGAGATAGCAAATGCAAGTTTTATATCTTATCTTGAATAACCAGTAATTTTCTAGAGTGTCCGCCGTGAACAGGACACTTCTCAATACGAGAATATCGAGCATTACACTTTAAAATAAAAGGTATAACTTGTAAAAGGTGTAATTTTTAAAAGGTGTTACTTTGAAAATAAAAGGTGTAACTTTCAAACTATAACAAGTTACACCTTTTTAATTTTTATAAAGCTTTAATCAACATTGAAATTGTCGTTAAAATCATTGATAATTTTGAGTCTCGTATCGAAATGTGTTTTACTGCTGATGACGATTACTCTTGAAAAATATTAATTTTTACAAGAAATAAATAATATTTCCCTTATTTTCTTTAGAATGATCTATGTTTGAATTTATTATCTAATATATAAGCATAGTTATGGCTATTTTAAAACGTATACTTTTTATCGCCAAAACTGCACATTCTTCTAGATTTCAAGGAATTGATTTATATTGTATTATAAAGTGTATATACTCTATAGTTGACATTATTTATGTATTTCGCACAATGAAAGTGGAATTTAAAATGATATAATTACTTCAAGTCAACTCTTTGTTCATAAATAGGATACATTATAACGTAATGGAGTTTTTATATTTCTTTACAGAAAGTTTGTAAATGAAAATGAAAACAATTCATAAATACTGGAAATGTACGGTTGGTCTCGAAATAGAAACATCTCGATAAGTAAACAATTTTTAAGTGATCTTATGAAATAATTAGGCTTAAATCACTTAAATAAATATTCTTATTTTTATTTACACATAGCTATTAATGCAATATTGTAATAAAAAAGATAGACACGTATTTTAAAACAAAACAAAGCATTTCCAGGATGAATTAACCATAAATGAAATGTCCGTTGGACGAAATGTCCCTGTACGAAATGTCCAATACCTGACAAATATTGTATACAAATGCATAGACACTCACCAGCATCCAAAACATGGACCAAGGTACTAGCGTTTCCTTTATCGGTGTGACAGGTGTAAGTGCCTGACAGAGAGTTTACCATGTTCCTAACTATAAGCGAATCAAAGCTATTTATCCGACTTGAGTGAGATTCTACATTGCTTGGTGGCACAAAATCCTGAGCCATCACAGTCTGCGCAAAACCGTCATATGCTACCCGAGTCCAGGAAATCGGAGTCATATGTTCCTAGATGGAAAAAGATATCATTACAATAATAACTGGGGAATGTCTCAGACTTCTGCATATTCCGAATACTGTGAGTGTGTGAGTACCTCGATGCTCCCCTTCGTCAATTCAATTTACAAAATAATCAATGCTATTTTTATTTCTCTGGAAAGCGTATTGAATGTTTTTGAAATACACATACTACCTTGATTTTTGAATATTTATATATTCAATATATAAATATATATTATATATTTTCATATATGTACTGCAACACTCTACTTCATAAGGGTAGACTGAATACTCACATGATCAATTCCAGTGTCAACATAACAAGGGATATAGACTGTGCTGTTAAATGTAGTGAATAACTCTGGGATATTCCATCCATCAGCTGTTGGAAAAATCAGTATAATTATTACATACATAAATTCCCTTTATGAATCTACAAGTTGTCTTGCACATCCAATATGTGAAATGAAAACATTTACGCATTCAGGATTCAAATTATAACTATAATTATTAATATTATTTCACTATTTTTACAAGGTTTTCATACAATAAATTATAAAATAAACAGAAAGATATATATGCTACCTTGAAGGGATAGTAAAGTCAAAATCGAACAGTCACCAAATTGGTTTTAAATCGATTCAGAATATTTGATTATGTAATATTTGAATGCTCGTTTATTTTAAAAAGGTTCATATAAAAAGTATATAATAAAATTAGTGACAACTAGCGGAAGCATTTACACTCATTAGTATGTACGTGAGTATGTTTGTTTTTTACATATTAATTTATATATGCAGTAATCAATCTTCGTTAGCGTCAAAAGGATGAAAAGATTCAATACAAGAAGTAATAATTTTAAAAATAAAGCCATCTCTTCACTTGAGCTCGAATCTAGATATAAACTCATCTCAGTTGGTTTGTTTAAAATATGGCGCCACTGATTGTGGCGCCATCTACCTTTAGCATTTGGTAAGAAATTAATTATAAATAAAATTATATATTTCCATTAATAGTTTTTATTGAACATTGCAATTCTACACGAATACTTTATTTTTATTAAGCAATAATTTGACAATAAAAATTTTAAAACACAAAATGACTAAACTGCCCCTAAATTACTGCTGTTTTTTAAATAATTTATTGTAATTAATATAACATTTTAAATATAAATCCTCTTACCTTTGACTTGACTGAAAAAGAAACTGCTGAAAGCAAGAACCAAAACTATTGACGTCTTTTGCTTCATATTAATAAATATGATAGAGGTATTTTATTAGGGATGTAAGATTTTATCAGTGGTAGCAGTATAACAGACAGCACTAAACTGACACTATAACACACTGGCACTCTGTTAGGCTGTTCAGTGTCTTATATAGTAGGTACCTAGCTACCTAATGAGTAAAGTATCCTAATGGAGGTCATATCTAATAAAGAGCTTTATTCAGTTCTAAGAAAACATAGGAATCTATACATACTGAATCACTTATAAAGTGCCACTTAAAGGTGAACACTATGTTAAAGAACTCATTGATAACTACTCAATAGAGTCTTTGTATAAAATGTTATTCTGCAGTCAAGATTAAAATATCAATGTTAAAAATACATTTAGGTTGCCAGCTATCCGTTGTTTGCTTATTTGACGTACACTGCAATAAGAATGATAGGAAGGAACTATTTATCGTTATTTGTCTATTTTCTGACGATTGATAATAAATTAATGATAATAAATTTAATTTAACCATTCACTGTGCAATTAAATTACAAATATTATTTGTTTTTTAAATGAAACTGAAAAATAAAATAAAATTGAATTTCTAGAAATGAAATATAATTTCAAGAAATGAATTATAATTTCAAGAAATGAAATATAATTTCAAGAAATGAAATATAATTTCAAGAAATGAAATATAATTTCAAGAAATGAAATATAATTTCAAGAAATGAAACATAATTTCAAGAAAGGAAATATAATTTCAAGAAATGAAATACAATTTCAAGAAATGAAATACAATTTCAAAAAATAAAATTCAATTTCAAGAAATGAAAGACAATTTCAAGAAATGAAATACAATTTCAAGAAATGAAATACAATTTCAAGAAATGAAATATAATTTCAAGAAATGAAATACAATTTCAAGAAATAAAATACAATTTCAAGAAATAAAATACAATTTCAAGAAATAAACTACAATTTCAAGAAATAAAATACAATTTCAAGAAATAAAATACAATTTCAAGAAATAAAATACAATTTCAAGAAATAAAATACAATTTCAAGAAATGAAATACAATTTCAAGAAATAAAATACAATTTCAAGAAATGAAATACAATTTCAAGAAATGGAATACAATTTCAAGAAATGAAATACAATTTCAAGAAATGGAATACAATTTCAAGAAATGAAATACAATTTCAAGAAATAAAATACAATTTCAAGAAATAAAATACAATTTCAAGAAATAAAATACAATTTCAAGAAATGAAATACAATTTCAAGAAATAAAATACAATTTCAAGAAATGAAATACAATTTCAAGAAATGAAATACAATTTCAAGAAATAAAATACAATTTCAAGAAATAAAATACAATTTCAAGAAATAAAATACAATTTCAAGAAATAAAATACAATTTCAAGAAATAAAATACAATTTCAAGAAATGAAATACAATTTCAAGAAATGAAATACAATTTCAAGAAATGAAATACAATTTCAAGAAATGAAATACAATTTCAAGAAATAAAATACAATTTCAAGAAATGAAATACAATTTCAAGAAATGGAATACAATTTCAAGAAATGAAATACAATTTCAAGAAATGGAATACAATTTCAAGAAATGAAATACAATTTCAAGAAATAAAATACAATTTCAAGAAATAAAATACAATTTCAAGAAATAAAATACAATTTCAAGAAATGAAATACAATTTCAAGAAATAAAATACAATTTCAAGAAATGAAATACAATTTCAAGAAATGAAATACAATTTCAAGAAATAAAATACAATTTCAAGAAATAAAATACAATTTCAAGAAATAAAATACAATTTCAAGAAATAAAATACAATTTCAAGAAATAAAATACAATTTCAAGAAATGAAATACAATTTCAAGAAATGAAATACAATTTCAAGAAATGAAATACAATTTCAAGAAATGAAATACAATTTCAAGAAATGAAATACAATTTCAAGAAATGAAATACAATTTCAAGAAATGAAATACAATTTCAAGAAATAAAATACAATTTCAAGAAATAAACTACAATTTCAAGAAATAAAATACAATTTCAAGAAATAAAATACAATTTCAAGAAATAAAATACAATTTCAAGAAATAAAATACAATTTCAAGAAATGAAATACAATTTCAAGAAATAAAATACAATTTCAAGAAATGAAATACAATTTCAAGAAATGGAATACAATTTCAAGAAATGAAATACAATTTCAAGAAATGGAATACAATTTCAAGAAATGAAATACAATTTCAAGAAATAAAATACAATTTCAAGAAATAAAATACAATTTCAAGAAATAAAATACAATTTCAAGAAATGAAATACAATTTCAAGAAATAAAATACAATTTCAAGAAATGAAATACAATTTCAAGAAATGAAATACAATTTCAAGAAATGAAATACAATTTCAAGAAATGAAATACAATTTCAAGAAATGAAATACAATTTCAAGAAATAAAATACAATTTCAAGAAATAAAATACAATTTCAAGAAATGAAATACAATTTCAAGAAATGGAATACAATTTCAAGAAATGAAATACAATTTCAAGAAATGAAATATAATTGTAAAATGTATTGAATATTTGATTCAATAAAATTGGTATTCACGATACGGATGGAGAAAATATATTTGTTTCATTAAATTTACGGGGATATAACAGGAAAGTACCAAAAATTAGAATTCATGAAATATAAAAAATTCATGAAATGAAATTAGATTTCATGAAAAAAAATTAGATTTCATGGAATGAAATGAGATTTCATGGAATAAAATTGAATTTTATGGAATAAAATTAAATTTTATGGAATAAAATTAGTTTTTATATAATAAAATTAGTTTTTATATAATGAAATTAGATTTCATAAAATAAAATTAGATATCAAAGAAATAAAAACAACCACCAATAGTTGTAAATAAAGTGCACAGTGAAGAGTTAAAACAATAATATAATAATAATAATTTTTATATAGTTTTTATTATATGACCGAAGATGTGGTAAAGACCGATAATTTGTAACTAACCTTAGATGATACCAATTTATACCTTTTTTTACTTCGATTTATGTATCAGGAAAGAAGGTAAATGTAAAATAGTGACACAAATGCAGAGATTCACAGTTCATCAAATATGGTCCGTTAGGAGAATAATCAGAAAATGAAAAGAGCTCGTGAAGCCTATTATCTCGAGGGACAAAAATCCTAAGACAAGATGCAGCAGAAGTCTCAGGCCTAAAGTACAATCATCACATTAAATAACTAGGCCCATATGCATATGGATATGGCAAAGATACATTAGCCTAGATGGTATAAATGGACTTGCTGAGAGTTTCAGAAACAGGGTGTAGGTAATTATCAATATTCGATACCAGTCAGAAACAAATAAAGTTACAGGGTTAGTGAATAAATAAATGTATAAATATAGTCATGTTGAGTTTTTAGCTCATATAACCTATCTACACCTCTAACACCTCTATCTACACCTCTAATACCTCTATCTACACCTCTAATACCTCTATCTACACCTCTAATACCTCTATCTACACCTCTAATACCTCTATCTACACCTCTAATACCTCTATCTACACCTCTAATACCTATCTACACCTCTAATACCTCTATCTACAAATCAAATACCTATCTATTCCTCTAATACCTCTATCTACTCCTCTAATACCTCTATCTACACCTCTAATACCTCTATCTACACCTCTAATACCTCTATCTACACCTCTAATACCTATCTACACCTCTAATACCTCTATCTACAAATCTAATACCTATCTACTCCTCTAATACCTCTATCTACTCCTCTAATACCTCTATCTACACCTCTAATACCTCTATCTACACCTCTAATACCCATATCTACACCTCTAATACCTCTATCTACACCTCTAATACCTCTATCTACACCGCTAATACCTCTATCTACACCTCTAATACCTCTATCTACACCTCTAATACCTCTATCTACACCTCTAATACCCCTATCTATGCCTCTAATACCTCTATCTACACCTCTAATACCCCTATCTACACCTCTATTACCTCTATCTACACCTCTAATACCCCTATCTACACCTCTAATACCTCTATCTACACCTCTAATACCTCTATCTACACCTCTAATACCTATCTACACCTCTAATACCTCTATCTACACCTCTAATACCCCTATCTACACCTCTAATACCTCTATCTACACCTCTAATACCTCTATCTACACCTATAATACCTATATACACCTCTAATACCTCTATCTACACCTCTAATACCTCTATCTACACCTCTAATACCTATCTACACCTCTAATACCTCTATCTACACCTCTAATACCTCTATCTACACCTCTTTTACCTCTATCTACACCTCTGATACCTCTATCTACACCTCTAATACCTCTATCTACACCTCTAATACCTCTATCTACACCTCTTATACCTCTAATACCTATCTACACCTCTAATACCTCTATCTACACCTCGATCTCCTTCCCATTCTGTTTATGTACTCTGTAGGCAGGGACTGATTGCACTTCTCCGGATGGATTCATTTGCTTCACCGGATGAATATTTGGGTATTGCATTTCGATATCCAAATGTCCTGTTATATCCACTACTAATAGATGCTCTATTGTTTCGATTGTATCGACACAATCATTACTATCCTATGTTTTGTTTACTCAGTCGTAATATTTGTCTCGTATGCAATCAAAAATTATAGTCACCGATCGTTGGTTCTCTATCGGTGATTATTCCCCGCCGGATTTTTCCGGATTTTGCCCGCAGAAATTGTTTGGCGGGGAAAAGTCCGGCGGAGAAATGTCCGGTGGGGAAAAGTCCTAGTGCCGGTGATAATTTATAATCGATGATAAAATCATCTATCTAGGTCAATAAATGATTTGACGATAATTGAAATGTGATTAAGTAATGAGATGCAACGTTTATCGCATTTCTTCAGACATTGGCGATAAATATTCACCGTAATGGACAACGATAATAGTGATTATAACTGTTGAGAAATGCTCTCCGGCTGTCCATTACCATTCAGAAATGCATTTGGAATAACAGATCTCTCGAATGGCTATTCACTAAGCTCTATATGTAATATATATATTGTGACGCAAATCCTCGCCTGCTCTGGCCAGCATTTCTATGGATTTAGCTCGAGTCTTCAATCTACTGGCAGCATTGGTATATTTGTCAGAGATAAGCCTCTACCGGTCAATATAATATATTCATATTCTCCGCACCCAACTAATATGTAAGGCAAAAGAAAAAGATGTTATCACTTTGCCAATTTCACATTTCCAAAAAGGAAACTTTACTGATTTTAAAGATAGTATTTTGTGTGATTTGAAAATAGTAGGAGATTTATAAAGGTGTGTTTTATGAAATTAGTGTCATGTAGTGACTCTTTTATTTGGTTTCGTATCCATGATACCTGTTTTCTATGCTTCACTATATATTGAACTAGCTGAAGTTCACTATCATAGAGTTATGATAAACTACTCTAGAGAGAGGAAGTGTTGCAGCAATTGCAGGACGCTAAGGAAGACGGTGTAGAACCTTATTTTGTTTCAGTTATATCATTTCTCCATTAAACTGACGCTAGATTGCCAGTCACGTGACCCAAAAATAAGGATTTTAGCGTCCCGCAAGACGCGATATTATTTTGGCCGCTGACTCACCACTTGTTCATTATAGAGGAGTTCATCAGTATGATTTATCTGTAGTGAAATCCTGTATAGTGAACCGTTGTAGCATTCAGAGTAAATAAATATTTTAGTTAGCTACATTGGAAGAATAAATCATATAATAATGGAATGTTGCTACCTGCCTTCTTATCTTTCACAAGGAGTAATGAAAAATTTAATAATGCGTTTTTGATAGTCAGGTAAAGATTTAAACTGTGATTAGAGCTTAGCGATTCTAATGATAATAAATGAACCTATTCTATGTAAAATGTACAGAGTAAATTAGTTTTATTATCTTTTAGAACTCTAGTGGTTTCTGCTGGCTCAAATATATTAAATGTGTGGTTGAAATAGAGTTCCAATTAAGATGCTTCAAGTGACATATTTTGCGATCTTTTGTTAAATCGCAAGTTAAATTTGACACAATATTGGGATTTTTTAATTTTTTGTAAAAATAGTTTTGAAAATTGTTTCCGTTTTATTGTTTAGTAATCTTTATTTAACTATATACAGGGTGTCCGCAAAAAAGTAGCCGATTTCAAAAGAATGTAATTTGTAAACTATTATTGCTAGAAGATTGAAATAAGTTTCATTTTAAAGATAAGAATTCCAAAAAAATTATTATAATAATTCTAGCATTACACTACCATCAACAGTTTCAATAAGCTTATCAAGACAAAAAAAACGTTTTTTTTTTATTTAATTCTGTAGCTATATATATATAAATAGACTATGGCATGAGTTCTTGATGTTATTCCATTTAAAACGGTGTCAAATAAATGTGTTTAATGACATGTTGAGATTATATGAACTATAGTTTTCTTTATTTATGTCTCGGCAGATGAATTTCTTACCGATTTCGTTTAATCATCGATAATTGAATTTCTCTAACCATGTTAATGATGTTTCTGTCCTTGTTGTTTTTCATGGCCTGAATTTCTTGTACCGTGGACATATCACGCAGCTAACGTAATTTCAATCAACTATTATTTTACACAATAGGGTTCCATAAATTGCCTAAAATCAATAAATTATAGTCATCATAGATCCCTATTTAAACATGTCCACAAGGGTAAGTTTTCTCTATTCAACTGTTAATGCCTTTTTTGGGATAATAAACCGCTAATAATATTAAAGCTCTACAGATGTTCCTATATATCCTCTTTAGCTACGTATGAATGATATCAAATTGAATTTTAGATTCTCCTTTTTTGTATGAAGCCAATTTCAGTCTTCTAGCTAAAATAGTTTACAAATTACAGCCCTTTTCAATCGACTACTTTTTGGCAGACCCAAGCTGATACTCTATACAGAATGTGATTAAAAAATGTTTTTCGTATTAATAAGCTTATTAAATCTGGTGATGGTCATGTAATGTTAAATTTATAATGAAATAAAACTTGGAATTCTTATCCTTAAAATGAAACCTATTTCAATCTTCTAGCAAAAATAGTTTACAAATTACAACCCTTTTAAATAATAAAATAATATTTGCTGTGGTTCAAGATAAACAAATACAGTGTGGCTTTGTAGTTACGTTATCATTTCACATGTCAATTAAATAAAATAATGCAGTAATAAACAACAGACTGGCCGGATCAACCAGCTTCTCGAGTCCTGTGAAGTGAAGTAACATGTATAGTGAATTTACATTTAAAATAAGAAACTCTTTGGTGTCTACCATAAAATAGCCAGTTTTTTAAAATAGCCATCCATCTCTTCAATCCTGTATAATTAAGTAAGCTCTATATAGTGAACTAGTTGTAGTTCATTATAGAGGAGTTCTACTTACTGTAAAATCTATTATTAATGTGAAATTGAGCTATTTTTGATTAATAAATGATTAATAAAAACAAGTATAAATGAATGCAATAATTAAATATTGAGTGACGTACAACTTCACTTGTTGCCAGATGTTAGAGGTTGGTGTTTTGCATTCACCTACTGAGGCCCATACTATATTAGCAGTTTTACCGCCGCGGTGCCACTGCCCTGTTTACGCGTCTTCAATTAATCTCGGTTAAATGAATGGAAAAGCAAAGTTGCATAGTATACTGACGGTGCTACCGCTTTGGCAGTCTGCGTTGCTACGGCGCTAGGCGGTGGTAACGCATCTGGACGCGTTAGCACCGCCGCGGTAGAAATGCTTTGCAAACTATACTGGGCAGTTTCACCGCGGCAGTTAAAGTGTAAGCTCACACACAGGCCAGTAAAGGAAAATATATCCCAATACAGTAATTTTAAATATCTAGCGACTGCTGGTACGTTCTTACTACATCTCGCTATTGCATTATTTCTGATGTTATTATCAGGTATATTTTATGATATCTCCTAATGCGAAAATTAAATTGTTTCAATGTATTCATATATAATCTCATATAATTGATTTTTCTATCATTTGAACAAGTTCGGTTTTGCCCAAATATTACTATTTCTGGACAATAAATATAATGAAGAGGGAATCAAATAATAGAAAAGCATAACAGCCGCGTTTTCACTGCCTAATATACTTTGAATTTTTAGAAGCGGGAAAAGGGCAGTGAAAATGCGGCGGTGAAACCACTAGTATAGTATGGGCCTAAGCTTTAATCAACTAGTTAGTTCACTTTAACTATGCCTGAAATATTCTTGAAACAACAGCAGTTATTTACACTATGTTCTACACATAGGTTAGGTCAAACACTGAGAACATCACATGACTGTACTTCATCTTAAAACAGTAGGTAACATACTACCTAAATGAAGACTGTACTGAAATTACCTTAAATATTGGTAATTCTCATTATGTCCTTAGAAGCTTTTAAAAGTTAATACACGTTCAAATAATTTAACAAACTTAAGAAATTATTACAATTTTAAAATGGTTAAACAAGTTCACTTAGCAACTTCAAACATGTTTTAATATGTTCAAACAAATTCAGACAAATTTTATTGAGGAAGATGCCTATCAACAGAATATTTTAGATCATTTAATAGCAGCTTTTAACAAGCTGTGAGTCAGTGGAAAGGTAGGTATACTTGTATATATAAGGTATGGTGGACGGAACATTTGGTCTCAGAATGAATGAAAAATATTTTGAAACTCCTAATATAAATCCGCTAGTTTGTTGTACTGCACACTCCATGATTGTTTAAAGACGTGACAGGAGGGTTCGGAAGGCTGCCCCCCTCTTATACATACTTATACCTCAGACCAAACGTTTCCGCACAAACCTCATGTTGAATAAAATTAATGTCAAAACATGTGAAAACTACTAATTTTACGTATCATTTTACAACGGGTAATGATGTCATCTGATTTTAATGAATACACTTCACATGTATTCATAATTTCAACTTTTTCTATTATGGTTCTTTAATTAAAATACATATGATTAATACGAATTAATTAATTTTTCTAGAACCACAAGGTATGCACTTATATAATTGTATATCTCCTAATGCCGCCTCTAGTTTCTATGATTACAATCATAGAAAACTATGGCTATTGAGAAATAACTATGACGCCATCCTTGGCATATATCATTTTCTATAATTTAAACATAAAAAACTACTTCATAACTCAAGTGCATTTCATAATTCAGGTCATCCATAAATCAGTAGTTTTCTGTACTGCTATAACTGAATATCTCCCAGTGCGAGTTGTTGCTGCAGACACTGCCATCCTTTGAGGCCAACCTTCTTACCGGCCACCCTGCAGCCAAATTCAATGGCGGAGGAGAGGCTCTTGTTGTTACTCAGGGCATGGATCGTGCAGCCTAAGAAAGTGTCTCCTGAAGAAAAATAAGAAAATTTAGAAATATGATAGAGATTGTACAGTCTAATGGAGTTTGTTAATACTATTGCTTTAGAAAGTATCTGAACAAGCTCAAAATGGTCCAATAGCGTCGAAAAATGTGGCTAAAGACGTAGGATAACGTCCTACCACCAAAAGTTTCTAAACACGTATATAAATTACTTTTTACTTTGATTAAACTTATTTCACGTTATAAGCGATAAATGTACCTGCTATGATGCAACTAGTTAATATATGTATATTGCATATGCAAAGTTTGTATGTGCAGTCAGTGTGGTACACTGAGTACAGACCATCCGTCCCCTAAAGCCCCCCGATTCCCGAACGTCTTTTTGACGTGTGTCAATTAACGTATGAACCTAACATATCATCAACTCTATGGATGGTATGTAGGTACACATGCGTGTTTTAGACGCACATTAAAAGAGTTAAAAAAAAGTTTTAAAAAACTTCCCTAAATCTAACATTGGTACATTGGCTACTGTCCTGGTCAGACGACGAAATTTTTACTCCTTCTTTCTGTCTGATTAGTGAAGTATAAGCTATCCAGCTCAGTGATAAGTAGGGTTGTGAAAATATGCTCAATAAATCATAGATCCTGTAAATATTAAAGACGGAGAGAATTAAAGAGTATTGAATGGTTCTACACCAGCGGTATATAGTATTCGATACCATTTCATTTGTCTGTGATATTCTTAAGATCTATGATTTATAAAGCATATTGTTACAATTCTAGTGATAATTAATAGATCGCATTAACAATCAAAGTCAATAAGAAGAACCAATCACATCATCGGACGTAGATTCAAAGTTGAGTAAATAATTAGCGTGATGATATTGACAGAGAGTTACAGGTTGAATGTAATAATTAGGTTTATCAGTAATTGTTATTTGATCAGTCTTAGAAGCTGGATTAGGTATTATTGAAGTTTATAAATGCTTGAAAAAAATTCCCATTGATTTGAATAAATTCCCCATCGATCACCTTTCGTGACCTTGACCTTTGAACCTATCGCTTCCAAAATCTGATAAACTGGTTCCTGTATAATCACCAATCGTCCCTCCAAATTTCATGTAATTTGGTTAAATACTTTTTGTGTTATGCGAATAACAAGATTACCATTAATTTATACTAACAAGATTAGAAATTTGGCGGAGGTAATCTGTTCTGTATTGCAATTCCCGACTGATGCCAATAATCATAATAAGTAATCACTAAATTATTATTTCGTCCATTCTTCTATCCACCTCCATCTTAATTAAATCGATAATTAAGTGAGAGAAACAGTATTGAGAAAATGTAACTGGTACTTATTGAAGTCTTGTGGTACAGAAAATACGGTTCTAGGACAATACGGTTCTAGGAAATTTAGGTTCTAGGAAAATACGGTTCTAGGAAAATTTTGTCTTGGAAATTTCGGTCTCAGTTATAAATATAACTTGTAAGTTAGATGTATAGGGGGTCTCCGTGTCAGGTTATTAAACTATCATGAAGTGTGCAGTACAACAAACTAGCGGATACAACAAACTACATAACGGGAATTTATGTTGAAAGGACATTTATAATTCCGAGACTGAAATTTCCGCCCCCCAGAAAATACACCGAATCAATAGGAATCTATTTTAACATTCAACCTACTGAATTTTTCTAAAACTATACATGACTTAAAAAAAAAAGATAAAGGTAGGTTAAGTTGAGTAACCAGAAAAGGATATAAGAATAGACTTCTTTCAAAGTAAGAGACACTCAAAGAAGAAACAAACGAATCGCCTAAAGTTGTCTTTTGAAGTTAACCTCAAAGGAAATACATAAATATAGCATTTCTCCATCTCTCTGAATTCACTGTTAACAAAGACACAGAGTTTCTTATTCTTTGGTACATACTTTCCATGCATAATTAATGCTATAAAGACTGAGTACATTTTAATTCTCTTCATCTGATGAATCAAATATGAAAAGAACAATAAATGCTCATGAATATTGTACATACATTACTTATGAACTGCAATTTCATCTTGAACATGCAATATATATATATAAATATATATTCGTGAGGTGTGAAATAGGCATTTTATTTTACAATTTGGAGTGCCTAAAGATAATAAATTAATTTTTCTTTCTTTAAAGGAATGGATATCCTCCAGAAAAGCCAAAATTTTGAAAGAGAAAAATCTTTCAAAGTACACCTACAGCTCTATAAAATACACTGTATAATAGTACAGCCATAGCTGGTCTGTAGCGCGTACAGGGTTTTTATTGGTTATAGCCAGATTTTAGAAGAAACAAAAACAATTTTTGATGTCCTTGTATAGACTCTCAGATTATAAATAAAATAAAATTGGCAAGTTTGATCCTTTTAAAAGGTATTATTCAAATGATAAACACACAGACTCCATTAAAAACACATTGATTTCGATTTTATGTTCGATTTTATTTGAATAACCGCAGTTTTTTAAAACTTTTTATCGGATCCCCTTCAATTTTCTAGCAGGATTTCCTTATTCAGATTTGAAACCTCTGGAAACTAAATAAAGATTTCAATGACTGGAAGGCATTCGAATTCTGAACGCTGTAGCGAGTTAGGCCGATTTGGCGGATGTCTGAAGTTTGGAACCATCGGGGATTTGAATATTCATACCAAGATTGATATCTATAGTTCAACTTCTCACAGTTAAGATAGATTTATTGCGTCATTTAGAGTGAACAAATGAAAGTATTGGGCAGTTTCGTTAGAATAATCTTAAGGTAATGTTTAGAAATAAAAAGGGAGTAGGTAGGCTAAAATGAACCAATTACCGGATGTGTTTCTTACTGATTACCGGATATTTATTTTCTTCACTGATTACCGACTGTATTTTTTTCTTAACTGATTACCAACTGCTTTTTTTCTCTACTAATTACCGGATGATTATTTTTCTCTACTTATTATCGGATGATAATTTTTCTTTACAAATTACCGGATGTTTTTTTCTTTTTTACTAATTACCGAAAGCATATTTTCTCTACTTATTACCGGATGCTAATTTTTCTTTAGCGATTACGGGATGTATTTTTCTCTACTAATTACCGGAAGATTATTTTTCTTTATTAAAATATAGTAAATTTATTAATTAATATCAGTGATTCTACTGAATATGAATAAAGTGAAAATTTTGATAATTTTTCAAACTTGAGGAACCTTAAAATTTTAATTTTAACTTCTCATATTTTAACCGTGGCTGCAAATTTCTGTCTCGGAATTATAAATGACCTCTCAGCATAAATGAGAGTTATTTAGTTTGCTGTACCCGCTGGTTTGTTGTACTGCACACTTCATGATTGTGCAGTGACCTGTCAGGGAGGTTACTTATGAATTAGACTTGTAAATCTAATAATAAGTAGTCTAATCTAATTCATAAGTTGTATTATACCTCAGACCGGAAGTTCCGGGACCGAATTTTCCGCTCAAATCTCATGTTTAATAAATGTCAAAATATGTGAAAATTACTAATGTTACGTATCATTCTACAACAGTTAATGATGTTATCCGCTTTTAATAAATACACTACACATTTTAGTATTCATAATTCCAACTTTTTCTATTATTGTTCTTCAAAAACACCATAATAAACTGAGACCAAATTTTCCGGGACCGAATTTTCTAAGACCGAATTTTCCGAGACCGTAATTTCCTAAGACCGAATTTTCTAAGACCGAATTTTCCGAGACCGAATTTTCCAAGACCAAATTTTCTAAAGACCAAATTTCCCGAGACCGTAATTTCCTAGACACCATTTCAACACAATGTAAATTACTAATAGTAGCATAAAAGAATCTTAGTGCAAAAGTGTTTTTCAAAACAAGTAACATACCCGGTTTTGTTACTTGTTTAAAAAAAACTATAGTGAACATATAAAAATTACATTGTTCTATTCTTACACAACTTAATTGTTCCATATATATTTGATTGAAACATTGATAGGAATTTAATAAAAAAGAATTTCAAAGTTTGGAGATTGGCAGTTTCCCTCGTCGGCAATTTTCTGCCTGGCAGTTTTTCATGTACCTTATAGCCGTTGAGTTTCACATTCTAAAGTATAATGACTTCCTTGGTACTGGTTCGATTGCAATTCAGGTTGTCTTTTGAATTTTTTTTTCTATTGGAATTCAGTTAGTTATATTCTTAAAATACGTATCAATGTTTCAGGCAAATAAAAATGGAACAGAGTATTCTCTTATGGTAATACATGAAAAAGTGCCAGTCCCTTTTTTATACATTATTTGGTTATAAACACGTTAGATTTCTTTATATTAATTTGAATTATACCAATACCTATAATACATAGTTAAGATATTGTCAAATAATTGAAAATCGAACTAATAATAAGCAAAAGAAAGCATCTCTAAATGATGTATATGTGACACCAAATCTTTTTTTTAATATAACTAAATAATGTTACAAAAACTAAAAAAAATGGAGTAAGTGATTGGCAATTGTCCACCTGGTTTTTTCTTCTGCGTTGGCAGTTTTTTAACACCAATTATACACCCTGTATAATGTACATTCTACAGTTACTCCCCCACTTCTACAGATAATTCCCCAGTACTCCACCTGCTCCTAGAGTGTCCATCACTTGTTTTGGGGGGTAGGCGGGGGAGGCTATCAACTGTAGGGTGGGGCAGTGGTAGGCTGTAGCTCCTTCCTCACCCCAGGGGATGATAACAGTGTGGCACCTGTGAACGAATAACACGATCTATAGTTTGACTATCTTTCTGATGATTTCCACATTTTAGATTTAGATATGGTCGATGGAGGTAGCTAACATCCATGTACCATTAAATACAAACCTATTTATCCTAAGATTTCTGGTTATTATTCATTGGTCTTACACCTCATTGGTCCGACACCCCATTGGTCGGACACTTCATTGGTCCGACACCTCATTGTTCCGACACTCTATTGGTTCGACACTTCATTGGTCCAACACCTCATTGGTCCGACACTCTATTGGTTCGACACTTCATTGGTCCAACACCTCATTGGTCCGACACTCTATTGGTCGGACACTTCATTGGTCCGACACCCCATTGGTCGGACACTTCATTGGTCCAACACCTCATTGGTCGGACACTTCATTGGTCCAACACCTCATTGGTCTGGCACTCTATTGGTCCAACACCTCATTGGTCCGACACCCCATTGGTCGGACACTTCATTGGTCCAACAACTCATTGGTCCGACACCCCATTGGTCGGACACTTCATTGGTCCAACACCTCATTGGTCCGACACTCTATTGGTCCAACACCTCATTGGTCGAACACTTCATTGGTCCAACACCTCATTGGTCCGACACTCTATTGGTCCAACACCTCATTGGTCGAACACTTCATTGGTCCAACACCTCATTGGTCTGACACTCTATTGTTCCAACACCTCATTGGTCCGACACCCCATTGGCCCGACACTTCATTGGTTCGACACCCCATTGGTCAGTCCGACCCTTTTGCAGTTCATTTCTGATATGTATATTGTGTTGTGTAAATCGGGGGGCCAGAGTGTCACTAAAAACATAACTTATGAAGTCTGATAGTACAACAAACTACATTACGTTTTCATATAAAAAGGAAAGAGTGATGGGACCAATGGGTTGTCAGACCAATGGGGTGTCGGCCTATTAAGAAGTCCCCAGATTGCTAAGCATATCATAATGGCTGTTTTTCCGGTACTCACCTCTCTCCAGCTCTCTCTGCTATTCCTTTTGCCGCAGACTTCATGTCATTAAATCCTAAATATTTCGAATATTCTTTAGAAGCGAAGACAACATCTGCTTGTGACATCAGTGCCTCTATACCTGGCCTTATTTTCTCCAACTCCACCGAGACTGTAACATTAGGACACTCTTCTCTGGTCAGCTTCATCATCTGCAACACTGTGTCCACATTTCGGCCCTGGAATAACAATAATTGAAGTGTTCAATGCAATCGTAACGGTTAAAATTTATTTGACTCCCTATTTCAATACGTTTGGATTTATTCCAACATGATTGACGACTTTACTATGTGTTTGGACATGTTACAACGTAATTGAATACGTTCTAAACGTTTTCGAATACGTTTTCTCGTGCATTCGAACGCGTTTTAGTAGATTTATGCCCAATTTGTTTTGTAAGTAACAACTGACATCAAATTGGTACGAATGTTACAGTCAGTTATTTGATGGAATTTCGTCACAAGAACTGAGTGAACTGAAATGATATAGAAAGACGTGGTACACATCTATACCAACACGTTGCGACAATATGCTTTTAAAATAATAGATCCTTAGGATATTATAGACGGAGAGAATGAAAGAGTATTGAATGGTTCTACACCAGCGGTATATAGTATTCGATACCATTTCATTTCGTCTGTGATATTCTTAAGATCTATGATTAATAAAGCATATTGTCGAGCAAGAGTTACCTCGAAATGTATCCAGTTGAAGGTTGCCAGAGGTAACTTTTGAAAGTCTGCCAGTGAAACCTCGGGGAGATTATCGCTGTAGTGGATGATGGTTCGAGACCCAGTTTCCTCGGAGCAAATCACGACTGAAGATGGAGTTTTGTAATTGTCGTAGAAGACCAAGTGACTAGAGTCTATTGAGTACTTAGTCATGTCAGAGAGAAGAAATCTGTGAAGAGACAAAAAGAAACTTACGGAATGGAAAATTAAAAAAAAACCTATTGCAATAAGTCTATATTTTTAACTCTTCACTGTGCACTTTATTTACAACTATTGGTGGTTGTTTTAACTCTTCACTGTGCACTTTATTTACAACTATTGGTGGTTGTTTTAACCCTCCACTGTGCACTTTATTTACAACTATTGGTGGTTGTTTTAACTCTTCACTGTGCACTTTATTTACAACTATTGGTGGTTGTTTTAACTCTTCACTGTGCACTTTATTTACAACTATTGGTGGTTGTTTTAACTCTTCACTGTGCACTTTATTTACAACTATTGGTGGTTGTTTTAACTCTTCACTGTGCACTTTATTTACAACTATTGGTGGTTGTTTTAACTCTTCAATGTGCACTTTATTTACAACTATTGGTGGTTGTTTTAACTCTTCACTGTGCACTTTATTTACAACTATTGGTGGTTGTTTTAACTCTTCACTGTACACTTTATTTACAACTATTGTTGGTTGGATTTTTCATTAATTAAAACTGATAATTTCTTTTTACAAACACCAGATTTCCAATATCGAATGTTTCAAAGTAAATAATTTACTATTGATTTATAGTCTCGATAGTTTACCATGAGATAATTTAATTGTTATCAATAAGATAACAGTTTACTTGTGCCTATATCAGTTATATTTGACAGGTTTAACCATTAGAATGCTACCTCAGGTATGAATAATTCAAGATAGAGGCTCACTAGAAGTGATATGAATATGCAGTGAGAGCTCTGCCTTCAGCCAACTAGCAATGAGCATCTTGCTCATGCGATTCGCACTCATTCATGAGGCCACAGCAGGGTAAAACTAAGAACTTCATCATCATCAACATATCACACAGTCAGAATGTCAAATTATATACTTTTATAAAACAATAGCGTAAAGTGTCAAATAACAAATGTGAATTAAATACTAGGTGAAGATTTTAATAGGTTTTTAAGCATATTAAAATATGTTTAGTGGAGTGAACAGTGTTCTAAAATTTATTTCGGAGCAAGTAAAGATAACGGACCACAGGCCGTTATCTTTACTTGGTTAAATTATGGTCCGTTATCTTTACTTGGTTAAATTATTAATATTTGACCAATAATTGGAATAAGAATATAATTTTGGAGTCATAAATACCACATTAAAGGATTTAAGCAGAAGTCTTTTTTTCCATCTTTAATATTATCTTTTATAAGGTTGTATATTTATAAAATACTAAACTAAAGCGAATATTTTTTTTAAACTAAAAATAAAGTTTTCTGGTCCGTTATCTTTAATTGCTCTTTTATTTCACTCAGTTATCAAAATTAATTTCTAGCCCTTTCCTTCTTCCTTTTCCTTCTTTCCTTTTCCTTCTATACTTTTCCTTCTTTCCTTTACCTTCTATACTTTTCCTTCTTTCCTTTGTTTTATTTCCTTTTTCTCATTTCCTTCTTTCCTTTTTTCCTTGTTTCCTTGTTTCCTTTTTTTCCTTTTTTCTTCTTTCCTTTTCCTTTTTTCTTCTTTCCATTTCCTTTTTCCTTCTTTCCTTTTTTCCTTCTTCCCTTCTTTCCTTGTTTCCTTTTATTTCTTTCCTTTTCCTTCTTCCCATAAGCAAGTGGAAAGAAGCTTCTTTTACCCCTTAAGCTAATTTATAATTAGCAGCTTGAAATTTAATTAGGTTGGCTTGATATAATTCTACTTAATAATACTACCTACTATAAACTCGGATTTGCAAACTTTCGATTTAAATCTTGCATAATTAATTTAAGCAATTTATACCACTTGCTTCCAATCTCCAGATGGTTCTTTAACCCTTTTTCTACCGAAACACTTTTTATATGCAAATCCAGGTTTTCCAGTTCTGAAACTTAGATAATGTTTAAAAAGCATATCAAATATATACTTTTAAAGTTGGCTTAGGACATATTAAAACCAACGGTAGCGAAAGGATTAACGGGATATGGACAACTTCTTTGAAGCTTCCATAATACTATTTTTTTAAATTGTCCCAAGAATCTCCTAGCACATTGACTGTAAATGTAAATACGTATGTCATAAATCATAATATTTCTCTTATACTGTAGAACTCCTCTATAGTGAAACTGTATAGTGAATGACGTGGAGTCCTGAGTATAGAAGGAGCCTCTATAGTGAACAAATTTTCTTTAGTCTACCATAAAATGGGCAATAGTTTATAACTGATGGCTATTTCATGGCAGAATAAAGAAAATTTGTTCACTATACAGACTACTTACTTACTCAGGACTCTACAATGGGAGTCACTCACTCCTTTTCGTCACTGTTGGCCACGGCAGACATCAATGTTGTGTTAGAGCCAAGGAGGGAGAGCACTGTGGAGCTGTTGGAGGCATTGCCTCCTCTTTGCCACCGCGTGGAGAGACACCTGGAGGGGAGGAGGAGGGTTAGAAATTTGAAAGGAAGCTACAGTAGAAATCATGTACAGGCATCCCCCGCTTTAGTTACCAAATCACGACTCAGTTTAGTTACCGAACGGTAACTAAAGCGAATAAAAGTAACAAGAAATTTATAATTGTCACTCCTTGATTTATACCTCATTTTCTATGAGTTATAGAAAGAAAATTTATTAATAGGGTAAAACGTATATAAGCATATTAATAATAATATACAGTCTTTCATTGTTTGTGACTGTGATGAAAGTTTAAAGTCGTGCATTTATTAAATGTTTTAAAATCCATCCATAGCTTAACTCTCACTCAGTATAGGTGAGTGATTAATAGGTACTTAGATTTCTATAATTGTTGTGCTACATTTAATAAACAGCAATTTTATGCTCTATGAAATATTTTTGGTAGTAGGGTACTAAGTTCCAATTTATTGGTTGGTTCTACAATTTCGGACAAGTCAGAAAAAAATATAATTATTATTTAACTTCTATTCTAATTGGTATCATGGATACCAATTGAAATAAAAGTTAAATAAAGATTATTACATAAAGATTTTCACGTGTTCGATAATATGGAACTGTGCGATAACACGGAACTAACCCTAAAATGGGACATGTTGAATTTCTGAACCAATTGCTTCTAATAACCTCATCTGGATTATTATATTGATTTTTTTTTAGTTACCGTGAAATAATCACAAAAAATTGTCTCCGTTTTCTATGTCTACAAACGGTTCTTATTTCGAAACATGACTCGAAATAAGTACAACTTTTACTAAAGTGAGGTGTACTTAAAACGAGGCCAGCCTGTATAGTGAATTTTGATTCCAGAGTAAGGAAGTAGATATATTTTTGTAAACTGTTGGCCAGTCATGGCAGACTAATTAAAATTTGTTCACTGTTCACCATTGAAATAATATAAGCTGAATTTTATTGTAAATTATATTTATTCGAATGCAGGTATGTATTATGGATACACATAACCAAAATATAAATTTAATTTTATAAATAATCATTAGTGTCGATAATCAATATTATTATAGCCCGTAGTCATGATACTGACACAAATAATTTGTTTTTCCTTTTAATATTTATTTCTTAATAAAAGTGTGACACACGGACGGACAGACAGACGGACGCGGCTCTTATTATAGTATAGATATATAAATTTAACAAGAAAATATTCATAGAAAGTGAAAAATTGTTTACTATTTTTTTATTATCGTTTAATCATCGATTAAAATCGCAGCTCATCGGTATTATAATCGATGATTAAAAGATCATCTATCTACGACAATAAATGATTAGACGATAAACTAATCGTAACTGGCAGGCTCCTCTTTTATAAAATCTGTAATAATTGCGAGACATGTCTCGATGTTATTACTGTTCGTAAACATAAAATGGAGTCAATTTTGTGTGGTGACTATTTCACGGTAACTACAATAAAACATCAAAATTATTATTCAGATGAGGTTATTAGGAGCAATTGGTTCTGAAATCAGTCATTATAACCATTTTTTTTTTGTAGAGTTTTAATTAAATACAAAGTTCCATAATATAAATAACTGAAAAATTTAAATTTGAAAAAAAAAATATTTGCTATACATTCTATATAAAATGTTGAGTTCTGATTTAATTTATTTAGATATTTCAATATTATTGTACCTTTCAATATGGAACATCGCTGCAATATTTTAGTAAGGAGATTGAAACGGGAGAACATGTTTTTTCATTCCTTGAAAATCCTGGATTGTTGATCGCACTAAACTGCTAATATAGGGTGAGTTACGAATTATCGGTCAGTACTACATCTTCGGACATATAAGAAAAAACAATATAAAAATTATTATTATTACACAGTGCTATCTAATACTTCTGCAAACCCGGGTTTGCAGAAGTATTAGATAGCACTGTGTAATAATAACAATTTTTATATTGTTTTTTCTTATATGTCCGAAGATGTAGTACTGACCGATAATTCGGACCTTACCCTATATACATTATATAATACATACAGATCTAGCATTTCAATCGGAGATTCAACATGGTTTACAATTCCTCTCTTCTGTTCGGGAGATATTTTCTCTACTTTTAACAGTTATTTTGCTCTTCATGTGTTTTTTTTACCCCTCTTTGGAGTCACAATGAAAAACTGCAAATAAAACGATTAAAACTCACATTAAAGATTAATTAAACTTAAGACTTAAGACTTGAGACTTAAGACTTAAGACTTGAGACTTAAGACTTAAGACTTGAGAATTAAGAGTGCTAATCTACATGAACCATTTTAGGGTCAGTTCCGTGTTATCGCACAGTTCCATATTTCGGACACGAGCGTTTTTTCTCAGCGTTTTTGGCTCTGAGGAAACTATTGTTAAGCCCATTTCATATTTATCAATGTTACGCGACGCTTTTGGAGCGTTGAAATCGTCCCAAAAAACGCTCGTGTAACATTGCCCTTAAAATATATATATATATATATATAATATATATATATATATATAATAATCAATATTTAACATTTATTTCAATTAGTGTCATGTTACCAATTAGATAGAAGTTAAATATAGTAATTATAATTTCTTTTAATGTCATTATTTTTTCTAAAGTAGAGCCAACCAATAACTTGGAACATACCTACTGCCTAAAATAATTCAAAGAGCATAAATAAAATCACAATAATTATATTAATCAAAGTATCTACTAACTAGAACGGACACTCGGAGGAGCGCATGCCTTCGCCGCCGCTTATAAATGACCTTAGACCATCCAATAATTTGATGGTCTAACCTTGACCTTTGACCCGTTTGCTACCAAAATCTAATTAACTGATTCCTGAATAATTAAAAATCGTCCCACCAAATTTCAGGCAATTTGTTTGAATACTTTTTGAGTTATGCGAATAACAAGATGATAAATTAATAAATTAATTGCGTCTAAAACATCACCTTTAACAATTTGCAAAGGTATTAATTACTCACCTATACTGAGAGAGAGTTAAGCTGTGGTTGAATTTTAATCATTTTAATTCATTCACTACGTTTAACTTTCAGTCGTGACCTCAAAACCATTTTCTTTCATTCTAACTCATAGAAAACGAAATGGTTAAGGAGTTACAATTATATAATAACTTGAGTCACTTTGGTAATAAAAGCGAGGCCTGTTTGTAATTGGTTAAACAACTGGATGGAGGGAATTATTTAAATAAACTCTTATTAATTAATTAATTAATTACTACGGAATAAACTCTTATTGTATTTATTAGTAATATTAAAAGATCTCACGGGGTAACCCTCGTAATTTTCGGTTCACCAACCAAAGTAACCTAATCGCTTTTAACAAATTTGTATCAAGTTATAATAGTCTATGCTCCAATTTCAATATTTTCTATGATCTTTAAAAAAGAAAATATATTAGGCACTAACTTAAATATATATATTGAATTAATTAGAGTTAAATAAACTCATGTTAATATTTAATTCGAATGTAATAACTTATCAATAACCAATCAATTAATTAGCACTGAATTAACTAATTAAATAATAAGTTCTTGCAATAATGTCATTGATGAAAAATAATAAATTACATTATCGATGTAATTTATTATTTATTATCAAGTTACCTTACCTAATTTATTAATACAAGTATTAATAAATTAAAAAAATAATCCTCCCTTTTTCCTTTGATTTTGCTGAAATGCATCTATACCTATTTTTTTATATCCATGACAATTAATAATAACAACTTAATTACTACGTACTTTCAATTCTCGAGTAAACGTATTAGATAGAAATTTATTAATATATTATCTAATTAGTATTCCTATTGACAGGTAATATGTACCGTTGTACGGTTGTGACAATATGTTTTATAAATCATAGATCTTGAGAATATCACAGACGAAATGAAATGGTATCGAATACTATATACCGCTGGTGTAGAACCATTGAATACTCTTTAATTCTCTCCGTCTATAATATTTTCAGGATCTATGATTTAAAAAGCATATTATCAAAACCCTAGTAATATGCTTTCAAGAAGTAATTTTAATTCCTATTTACCTGTAATTTTAATTCCTATTTACCTGTTAACTTCAATTCCTATTTACCTGTTAACTTCAATTCCTATTTACCTGTTAACTTCAATTCCTATTTACCTGCTAACTTCAATTCCTATTTACCTGCTAACTTCAATTCCTATTTACCTGTTAACTGTAATTCCTATTTACCTGTTAACTTCAATTCCTATTTACCTGTTAACTTCAATTCCTATTTACCTGTTAACTTCAATTCCTATTTACCTGTTGTGAGAGGTTTGCGTAGATGACACGATATCATCTTCTTGTGGATACTTTTCACAGTCATAGACTATATCCAAGCAGGTGAGACCCACACACAACACTTTATTAGGCTGCATCTCTTGTGAAGGTGAACACACTACTGTCACTATAGACTCATAGAGCTGATAAGGCAGTGTACATAGAACAAGGAATGTTGAAACAGTACATATGCAAGATATTATAGCAGTTATATAGGCTATCATCAAGAAGGAGGCTGAGCCAATGGGAGGTGATAGCTGCATGGAGAATGGGGGTCAATGGAGGGTTTATATTATGACGTCATCACTGCTGAGCCAATGGGAGGTGACTGCTGCATGGAGAATGGGGGTCAATGGAGGGTTTATATTATGACGTCATCACTGCTGAGCCAATGGGAGGTGATAGCTGCATGGAGAATGGGGGTCAATGGAGGGTTTATATTATGACGTCATCACTGCTGAGCCAATGGGAGGTGATAGCTGCATGGAGAATGGGGGTCAATGGAGGGTTTATATTATGACGTCATCACTGCTGAGCCAATGGGAGGTGATAGCTGCATGGAGAATGGGGGTCAATGGAGGGTTTATATTATGACGTCATCACTGCTGAGCCAATGGGAGGTGATAGCTGCATGGAGAATGGGGGTCAATGGAGGGTTATATTATGACGTCATCACTGCTGAGCCAATGGGAGGTGATAGCTGCATGGAGAATGGTGGTCAATGGAGGGTTTATATTATGACATCATCACTGCTGAGCCAATGGGAGGTGATAGCTACATGGAGAATGGGGGTCAATGGAGGGTTTATATTATGACATCATCACTGCTGAGCCAATGGGAGGTGATAGCTGCATGGAGAATGGGGGTCAATGGAGGGTTTTCCTCTAAGAAATCACTGAAGATAATTAATAGCCTGATAACTTTTATTTCTACGGACTGATAACCAATTGTACCTATTATATCAGTAGCTACTTAAATATTATTGACACTAAATATGTGCCAATAACAACCTTCTATTAGGGTTGTGATAATATGCTTTTAAATTCCTAGATCTTAAGAATAACACTGACGAAATGGAAATGGTATCGAATGCTATATACCGCTGGTGTATAACCATTCAATACTCTTTAATTCTCTCCGTCTATAACATTTTCAGGATCTGTGATTTTGAAAGCATATTGTCACAACCCTAGTTATGAAGCATTGAAGAATATGAAGTGTATCCTATAGTAGTAATTGTAAACTGTGTAGAGTCCTAAGTAAGGAAGTAGCCTCTATAGTAAACAAATTTCTTTAGTCAGCCATGAATGGCTATCAGTGACAACTAATGGCCACTTATGACAAACTAATGACAATTTTTTCATTATAGAGGCTACTTCCTTACTCAGGACTCTACTTCACTATACAGTATTTCATTATAGGGGAGTTCTACTTTAATAATTTGAAGGTATTGCCTTAACAATAATCATAAAAACTTTGAAATAAAGAGTTTGATTTTAACAAACATTATGTTTCAGTGTTGTAAAACACAGATATTGTCTGTTCTTGTGTTTGACAAACAAAATGTTTGACCGTGTGACTTCGGTATAGTAAATGTGAAAATAAATAGCATAGTATAATATAGCTAGTATAATAAATTATAGTATAGTATAATAAATTATAGTATAGTATAATAAATTATAGTATAGTATAATAAATTATAGTATAGTATAATAAATTATTGTATAGTATAATAAATTATATTCAGTATATTAGTTCTTTGAAAGATTATTTTAAAAAAGTAAACCTGAAAATAACAGACCTGCTTTTAATGAATCTGAATATTGGACATCTTTTAAATATAAATTCAAGGATACCAATTTAAAAAAAAAGTTGAATAATGAATAATAAATAATAATAATAATTTTTTTATTCTATTTTCGATAAATATGGAACCGTATTTTTATTTTTAAAAGACTATCATGTTTATTTCTTCTAATGATCCATTTTTTATTTATTAAACAGAATTTAATACCTTCAACAAATTTCCTTTTACGTGTTATAAAGATATTTTAAATGTTAAAGCTTCAATTTCTTGGTTGATATTCGATGAGATCACCATAGAAGTCAACCCATACTTAATAATTGAAGTCTATAGATTACAGCTACCAACCTATAACCTGTTTAAATTAACAAAAAAAATGAAAATATATCAAGATTTTGCGCAAAATTTTCCTCATTTCGATTCCTGATTTCAAATATAAAATATTATAAATAAGAGCAAATAAAAAAGAATTTAGTATAAACCATATATACAATTATGAAGAACAAACTAAGCATATTGAATAATAATATATTTTAAAAAAGTCACAATTATGTAAAATTAATGTAAACATACACATGTTTAAAACCAGTCGTCTGAAACTTAGAGGAAATCGATACCCTAGATTTTTTTTTTTTTTTTTTTTGATGATCTGAGAATAGAACAACAAGAAAAAAAGAACATATTTGGCTACAGCCCATAGAAAACGAGTTATAATAGGGAATTAGTATTGTGAGGGTAGTTTGAACACTGTATATCAGCTTCTTATTTGCACTTACAGAGACCTGACATGATTCACTTGAAAGGAGAGTATAGCTTTCACGATATAACGGTGCCATATTTGAAATTGAAAGGTTCGTTTAGAAGTTACATTTGAAAAAATAAAAATTATTTTAGGTACCTTTATTTTCTGTTTTTTTTTCAAAATCTTTTATCTATAATTTCCTTTCTAATTCAAATATCTGAAAACCTCTAGGTTTTTCAAAGAACACCTTTTTCTCTTTCAAATGAGCTCTGTCACTTCCCTCTACAGTAAAAAATGAGAGAGAAATAGATCGTCAATCATCATCAAATTTTAGTTTTCAGGAGAGACTGCAACATCTCTACCATCGGGTCATCTCGCTCTAGAGCAGTGGTTCTTAACCCTTAATGACATGCGTGATCGTTTTATCACGCAAAATTATTCATATTATAAAGCTCTGTCATTTTTAATTGAACAATATTTCAGTACCAAACTTGTCATGAACATGTTGAGTATAACCCCCACTATATGTTTATACAATCTTTCAGTAATTTTCTTCAGGTTATAGGATTTGGCAGCATTAATTTGATGACCTAAATTTTTTGGCATCGTTGCAAATCTTTTTCTGTAAGACCATTTAAATATGTAGTTCAACCTGAAAATTACGTGGATTGTTCAATACGAATTAAAGAATGTAGGATATGAATGATTTGTCTTTACAATTACAAATATTTTTATTATTGCAATATGAGCTTCACGTGATCACATGAATCACAACCGTTTATTCAGCAACTAAGCTGTGAATGAACATACGAACTATTTTTTTATGCTTTTAACCTCTTAAAGATAACTCACAAGAGGTTTCATCAAAATCGGAGACCTAAAATTTTACCTGGTCACTAAAGGGTTAAAGCCCGGCACCCTTTGCGGCCTGGATTGTTTATAGGGGGTGTCTGGGATTACTGTTTTATATGTTAGTTATAAGTTCGGTTATCATTAACCAAGAATCTTTTCAATCTTTTTCAATGCAGTACAATGCTCATGGGGTGCTTAAGAAAAGCATGGGATGTGCGAGAAAAATAGTTTAAGAAAACTGATCTAGTAGAATGTGTCACTTGGACAGGAGACAAATCCTCCTAATACAAAATTCAGTGCGGCACTGATTTCTTATTGGAGCCAAGAGTGCGGTGATGGTTGCCTTTTTGCCGAATCAACTTCCACACAACCACTGTGGAGTGTGGGAATGCGGATGCGTTCCTAGACACCCCCTACACAGTACGCGCTACAGACAAGCTATAACTGTAATATTTACACAGTGTTTTCTACACACATGTATATCTATTATAGGCAACTAAAATTAGTTTTACCCTATTTAGCTTTTCTGTAGGGTATCGATCTCTTTAAGGAAAGTACCTAAAGTTGTCCCATGAAATACATCATTTGAAAAGAGACCGATGCGTCTTCTTCAGGTGTAAGGATTAATGTCTGATTTGGAACCAAAGAAAATATTAATGACGTCAAAAGGAAATTAAATACAAGGGACTAGAAGAAGCAGTCAAAAAGTGAAAGTGGCTTTATGAACAAAGTCCACTAGTGACCACAACCACCATCGGTGACAATGCTCATGGAAGCAGAAAAGTTAAAGTTATTCCGTGAATGCAGTCACTTACCAAGGAATGTGACGAAAAGGGACACAAGCACCGGTGGCTGCACTCATGGATGGAAGAGGAAAATGAAGAGGTGATAGTAAATGAATCCTACGAGTCAACCTAACACAAAATCTAAGAGGAAAATGAAGAGGTGATACTAAATGAATCTTATTAGTCTACCTAACACAAAATCAAAGAGGAAAATGAAGAGGTGACAGTAAATGAAGCCTACGAGTAATGAAGGTTACGCATAACCCTAGCGCTATCCTCTAAAATTGTAAGTAGCGTTAAAAAATGACAAACATGGTAAAAATGGAAAAAGACAATGCTTAATCCAAATTACAACAGTTCTGATTACATGGGACGCCACCCCCCTTCTCTCCCATTCACCACAGACAGCTTCAGGATAGAGCCCCTGGTTGCAAAAATCAGGTAACAGAAATCAAAATCATTAATGATTAGGAAAATATATGGAAAACTTATACAAACACGAAATTATTTCAAATCAATCCTCCAAAAAGAAAGAGGAAATACAAAATATAAATAAATAATAAAAACTATAGAATCTCTCTGTAGGAATACTTCTGATTAGTACAGGCTTCATCTCTAGTACTAAAATAGAAAAGAAATAGCAAAATCAGCAATCTCATAACTCTATTCCCCGATATACATGTCCCGAATAAATAAAGACTTCTGTATTGAGCAATAACTAGAAGCAAATTTCTTCACTCTGCAATTAAACAGCAAACTCGATAAAAAAACAAATTGTCCCAA
The DNA here is from genome assembly GCA_947561585.1 of Caprella mutica. Lineage (NCBI taxonomy): Eukaryota > Metazoa > Arthropoda > Malacostraca > Amphipoda > Caprellidae > Caprella > Caprella mutica. Next base: position 464,502 of record CANNZV010000261.1, read on the forward strand.
ATAGATGCGAACGAAAATAAGAAAAAGACAAAAACCTCAAAAAAGAAAAATTAAACGAAAAAACAAACTTAAAAGTTAAAGGTCATCTCCAAGCAATTTTGTTATGCTTTTAATAAATTAATTTAGTATTTCTTATCATTTTGTTGCAAACCCCATGAAGTTTTATTGCATAGATTAAATTTAATATGCTTTTAAAGATTTACAATAGCCGTTTTACTGGCTAATTTTCAGTCCAAAGAAAAAGAATGTACACTGTTTGTTTTGAATGTCACCCAGGTAGGTATATTCAAACAATTATTAAATATTCGTGTAAAGGTATGAAATTGGATAAACTTATTATAGAAACGTTTATATACTGTCCGACGAAAGTCGGACGTGCACTTTTTTTTATCAAATACAAACAAAGAGTGTACAACCTTTTTCTTACACGTCAGATTGGTGTTGCGGACAATTGTGCACAAAGTATGAAAAACTTTTAAAAAAATATTAAATATATAAATACTGAACCGAATCTGATGCGGTTTGCAGACTAATAATCTGCATTCTATATTATTTTGTAATAATTAGGCATGTGACAATATGCAGCATAAAATATGCCTAATTTTTGACGCGATATGCAGCATATTATATGCCTATTTCTGCATATAATATGCAAAAAGTCAATGTGCATATATGCAGAACCAAAATGCATATTGGAAATATGCATATTAAATGCCAGAAATTATTCAATATAATGTGCATATTATATGCCCAAAGTTAATCACGGAATTTAAAACAAAGTTAATCTGTATATAGTTATGTTTTGAATGTAATTCTACTTTGGTGGTTTGAATGAAACTTACAATAAATCGAAGGTGTAATCTCAAGTTTTTATTTTTACTGCGAAATGTTTAACGTTAGAAAACAAAATATAGCAAAGCTGTTTCAAATTTGAACTTTTTAATAGTAAGTCAATTTCAAATATACACATTCAATTTCAAACAGTGGAATTGGACTTTATTGTTAAATGGTATTTCAGGTTTCCAACAGTGAAACTTCTATTATCTGCTAAAGTTGTTTTGTACTGGGAAAGAACCCGTTCTACATCAGAAGAAAGAAGAGGAGTAAATGTTTCCTTCAGTCAAATTCAGTCTTCTTAACTATCCTACATTCAAATATAACATTCCGTTCATTACTTTAGTCATGCCTCGAAAATCATAAACCATCTTGTTAGACCAGTGGTTCCCTTTAAACTTAAAGGATCCACAACTATAAGCAGCGTCACTAAGTTATTAAATGATAAATTTAAACCGTTTCATGTTTAATTACTGAAATAAATTATATGCATATTTTTTGAGTAGTACAAATCTCTAAAATAATTGTACCTATTCATTTATTAATCAATAACTACTAGTATTTACTAAATACCAAGTGTCATATTATTTATTAATACATTTGTAATGTCAATATTCCACCAACAAACTTTTTAAATTTGAATAATTAGTTCGATAAAATTTACTTGGGTCCACAGTTAAAATCGTTTTCTATGCAGGGGTCCAGAAGAAAACGGCATAGATTAGACATTTACATGTTAAAAATTTACCAAGTGCATATTTCTCTGTTAGCATATATGCACACGTGCATAATATATGCTCTTGGAATACATGCAGAGGACTACATATATGCAATATGCACAATGTCACATCCCTAGTAATAAGTTTATTATTTTCCCTGAGCCTGGAGAGGACCTTTAGATCAACAACAAAGAACGGAGTTCTTCAAAACAGTTCTAAATCAATATGGAACTGGAGGTGGCCGGAGTGACTGAAGATAATTTTAAAAGTCTCAACCTAAATGGCCGTACTGTATTTTGTTGTATCCGCTAGTTTGTTGTACTGCACACTTCATGATTGTTTGATGACCTGGCAGGGGGCGGCATGTCCAAAACATGTCAAAATTACAAATGTCCCGTATCATTTTACAACGGTAAATAATGAAGAACAATTGTTCGAGTCCAGAGAGTCTGCAATAATGACATCGAACCAATCTATTAATAGATACGTCAACAATATTAACTTTTTACTTTCAAATCTTGGAAAAAATAAAGAAATTGACTCAACCGGGCAATGTTGTACAGTGAAACCCTGAATTATGAAACACACTTGAGTTATGAACTAGTTTTCTATCTTTCAATTACAGAAAAGGATATTCGTGAAAGTTTTCTTTCAACGACCATAGTTTTCTATGATTTTAATCATATTTTACAAAGATATCAAAGAAAATTATCTAGTGAACCTGAGATATGAAGTGGCTTTGGGTTATGAAGAAACCAATAGTTCATAACTCAGAAGTTTCACTGTACTTTTCACAAAAGTAAGGTAGGTTAAAACTCCCCAAATACGCAAAATGATGAACAATGAATTTGGGTTGTGACAATATGCTTTCTAAAATAAAAATCCTGAAAATATTACAGACGGAGAGAATTAAAGAGTATTGAATGGTTCTACACCAGCGGTATATAGTATTCGATACCATTTCATTTAGTCTATTCTTAAGATCTATGATTATAAAAGCATATTGTCACAACCCTAGGAATGTTAGACTATATCGGTTGTGACGAACACTTTTTCTCTCTACAAAATATTCCTTTAATTCCCTCATATTATTCTTCCTACCTTTCAATCAATCATCAAATGAATAAATAACTTTACAATTTAATATCTTCAATTTTAGATAATTTATACAAAAGTACATTGGTCACCCAAACTTCAAAACTTGACAGAGTTGAAGATTTGACATGTTGTGATCTCTAACTAGTGTCAAATTAAATGGCTACCTTTGTTAGTAAACTTCAGATATTTCTACAAAAATCTACTTCTTAAGTTTAACACAAGGACTGTCTATTTGCAAAGCTGATAGTTTACCAGACATTCTTTTAAGATGACTATACTGAAAAGTTACAATTTTCCTCATTTGACGAAGTACCCCTTAAAAATCCAAACCATTTTCTATGTGGAACTCCTAGGATCAGTTTTCTATATTTGTACTTTATAGGATGAACTAAAAAAAAAGTATTCTAAACAAAATTTATAAGGAAAATATTATATTCAGCATATACCATAAATTATCGAACAGTTTCACAATCTTCGCTTTTAGAATTGGTATCCATGATACCTACAGGTATCATGGATACCAATTAAAATAACGTGTTAAAATGTAAAAAAATATATTTTATCTTATAGCTATTATAGAGAATGTGGAACTGTCCGATAATTCATAATTTACCCTAATCAATGAGTTTCTTAAAATATTTCAATTCTCAACAATTCATTAAATTTAATGTTCAGGTAGGTAAGTAGTTTAATAAATTGAAATTAGTGACATTTTATCAATAGGAATAAACCTACAAGCAAATACTGATAAAAATCAATAATTGATTTGAAACAAAACATGAAATAGAGTTGTAAAAAGTATCACAGATATGGAATTAATGACTCATGGCACAATGACTCGGAGACTGAGCTGTAATGACTCGAGTCTCATCCTCTGACTCGCTCGAGAATCTCCGACTCTTTAAATTCTTTTTTCTTCTTAACGTAGATTTCTTTCATTTCGGGGGAGAATGGAAGACCTTCCGACTGAGAGAGAAAAAACAGATGTGAGAAATGTTACTTTCATTTATATTAGGGAATTAACGTCTGCTTCAGCCAGATCGTTGAATCAAAAGAAAATTAAATGCAAGTGACTGGAAGAAGCAGTCAGAAAGGTAAGTGACTTCATGAATAAAGTCACCTACCACCAATCAGTGACAATGCTCATGGAAGCAGAAAAGTTACTCCACTTACCAAGGAATGTGACGAAATGGGTCACAAGCACCGGTGGCTGCACTCATGGATGGAAGAGGAAAATGAAGAGGTGATAGTAAATGAAGCCTACGAGTCTACCTAACACAAAATCTAAGACCTCGTAGTTGAAGAGCATAACCCTAGCGCTATCCTCTAAAACTGCAAGTAGCGTTAAAAAAATGATAAACATGGTAAAAATAAAAATAAGACAATCCATAATCCAAATTACAACAGTTCTGGTCCCAAGGGACGCCAACCCCCTTCTCTTCCATTCACCACAGACAGCTTCAGGATAGAGTTCTAGGGACAGGACAATGTTAGTAAGGAACAATAAGTGTCATAATTAGGACACAGAATATAGGGAAAGTGTTATAATTAGGACACAGAATATAGGGAATGTGTCTCAATTAGGACACAGAATATAGGGAATGTGTCTCAATTAGGACACAGAATATAGGGAAAGTGTCACAATTGGGACACAGAATATAGGGAAAGTGTCACAATTGGGACACAGAATATAGGGAAAGTGTCACAATTGGGACACAGAATATAGGGAAAGTGTCACAATTGGGACACAGAATATAGGGAAAGTGTCATAATTAGGACACAGAATATAGGGAAAGTGTCATAATTAGGACACAGAATATAGGGAAAGTGTCATAATTAGGACACAGAATATAGGGAAAGTGTCACAATTAGGACACAGAATATAGGGAAAGTGTCACAATTAGGACACAGAATATAGGGAAAGTGTCACAATTAGGACACAGAATAAAGGGAAAGTGTCACAATTAGGACACAGAATATAGGGAAAGTGTCACAATTAGGACACAGAATATAGGGAAAGTGTCACAATTAGGACACAGAATATAGGGAAAGTGTCACAATTAGGACACAGAATATAGGGAAAGTGTCACAATTAGGACACAGAATATAGGGAAAGTGTCACAATTAGGACACAGAATATAGGGAAAGTGTCACATTTAGGACACAGAATATAGGGAATGTGTCATAATTAGGACACAGAATATAGGGAAAGTGTCACATTTAGGACACAGAATATAGGGAATGTGTCACAATTAGGACACAGAATATAGGGAATGTGTCACAATTAGGACACAGAATATAGGGAAAGTGTCATAATTAGGACACAGAATATAGGGAAAGTGTCATAATTAGGACACAGAATATAGGGAAAGTGTCACAATTAGGACACAGAATATAGGGAAAGTGTCACAATTAGGACACAGAATATAGGGAAAGTGTCATAATTAGGACACAGAATATAGGGAAAGTGTCACAATTAGGACACAGAATATAGGGAAAGTGTCATAATTAGGACACAGAATATAGGGAAAGTGTCACAATTAGGACACAGAATATAGGGAAAGTGTCACAATTAGGACACAGAATATAGGGAAAGTGTCACAATTAGGACACAGAATATAGGGAAAGTGTCACAATTAGGACACAGAATATAGGGAAAGTGTCACAATTAGGACACAGAATATAGGGAAAGTGTCACATTTAGGACACAGAATATAGGGAATGTGTCACATTTAGGACACAGAATATAGGGAATGTGTCACAATTAGGACACAGAATATAGGGAAAGTGTCACAATTAGGACACAGAATATAGGGAATGTGTCACAATTAGGACACAGAATATAGGGAAAGTGTCATAATTAGGACACAGAATATAGGGAAAGTGTCATAATTAGGACACAGAATATAGGGAAAGTGTCACAATTAGGACACAGAATATAGGAAAAGTGTCACAATTAGGACACAGAATATAGGGAAAGTGTCACAATTAGGACACAGAATATAGGAAAAGTGTCACAATTAGGACACAGAATATAGGAAAAGTGTCACAATTAGGACACAGAATATAGGGAAAGTGTCACAATTAGGACACAGAATATAGGAAAAGTGTCACAATTAGGACACAGAATATAGGGAATGTGTCACAATTAGGACACAGAATATAGGGAATGTGTCACAATTAGGACACAGAATATAGGGAAAGTGTCACAATTAGGACACAGAATATAGGGAAAGTGTCACAATTAGGACACAGAATATAGGGAAAGTGTCACAATTAGGACACAGAATATAGGGAAAGTGTCATAATTAGGACACAGAATATAGGGAAAGTGTCACAATTAGGACACAGAATATAGGAAAAGTGTCACAATTAGGACACAGAATATAGGGAAAGTGTCACAATTAGGACACAGAATATAGGAAAAGTGTCACAATTAGGACACAGAATATAGGAAAAGTGTCACAATTAGGACACAGAATATAGGGAAGGTGTCACAATTAGGACACAGAATATAGGAAAAGTGTCACAATTAGGACACAGAATATAGGAAAAGTGTCACAATTAGGACACTATTAGACAATCATGTCCAGTATTCATGTTTCAGTACTCACTTTTATTTTCGATTGTAGTTTCTCTAACTTGTCAAGACTCTTAACTTTCTTTAGTATTTTGGAATAGACGAACTGCTTAAAACCTTCCGCATTCATCATGTCACACCCTCCTACTTCACACAAGTTAGATGTAGAGGATCTGAAAGTTAATAGAGAGTCAGAATGCTTGAATGATTTCATTGATTATTTAATTATTTTAACGAAGAGGACCTATGGAAAAATAGAGCGAGTCAGAGGGGGAGAGAACAGATAAGAATTGTTATAATTAAGGGCTGTACCGATACTATCGTTATTGGGAATTGTTATATTAGGGCTATACCGATACTATCGCTACTCGTAATAGAGGCCATATTTTAGGTATCTGTGTGGGAATAGCTACCTGAGATTTTCAGGTAACAGTGTATCAATATTGGCAGATTACCAAGTATCGGTATCAGTAACAATTATGGTGTTAGTAGCTACTTGTTATAAAGTCACAGCGATTTTTCGGTATTGGTGTGGGCAGATTCCTGACACCGTATGGGTACTCGTATCTGAATATTCATTGTAGCTACCTGTAGAGCCCTATTTATTATTATTTATTAATGGTTGCAGTTCTTAGGTAGGTATGTGGGTAACAAGAGGAATTGTACTGGGATATCAACAAAAAATTCTCAATCTCTATAAGGCAATAGAAGTAGACTGATGATGAGATTAAATAAAATGGGACAACAACAACCTAGCATTGACACCCCGCTGTTTGGGCCACACTGGAATGTGCTAATAAGACGTCAAAAAGACATTTGGATGAACCGACATTTAACCCATTACTTAAATTGATTAAAATAAATAAAATTATGAGAATAGGTACCGATGTAGAAAATTAAAATGCTTAACTACAAGAGCTACTCCAAAGAGCTACTTAAATGTTAAAATCTCCAAATTTAGCCAACAATTTAAAGTTGATTTCAGAAAATAGTTAACTAATTCAAGTTTAAAAATTCAGCCCTATTAAGTTGAAGTTGGTGTACTTATCAAAATATATATTCTAGCTACAGAAGATACACCCAAACTAGATAAAAATCATAAACTATTCATATTTTTGGTATTGAAAAATAATATAAAGAATAGTAACCTATTATAAATGTAGCTATATCTTTTTAGCTCTTATATAGATTTCACATAGCTAGCTACTGTCAACTTTTTATGTATGTTCAATTTATTAAATATTTTTTAAATACATTTTCTTCATCATTAAATATAAAATGTATTTGTCATTTTTTTTTACATATTTTCCCTAGAAAATGTCTTCAGAACACTAGATTTTCTGATACTTTCAATAAATCAATAATGCATTAACAAGCAAAAACACCATATTATAAATTATTTATGTTTGATTATTTATTATTAATCTTTATATGGACATTTTTTGAGTGAATCACCGAATGGACGGTCAAATGTCAGACCACGATGTGATAGCGACGGGACAAACTTAAAAGCACACCTATGGCCGTAATGATACTGTCAGTATCGTTGTCACGGCACATATTATGCACCGTTTTTTAATTTTAATTTAGTCAGGTAGGTAGGTAGCGAGTTTAATTTTAAGAAGTTTGAAGTTACTTGTGGCAACACTGATGGCAACACTCAGTCAGAAGTCAACAATAACAAACCATTTCTATTTTTTAATCATTGTCCTAAGTTGTTTCATCGAGTCATACAAAGTAAGTAGTTCTGTGTTAGGTAGTTCTTTTAGTGTCATAATAATTTATAGTCCTTTTATACTCGTTTACATTTAGGAATTTTAGTCTTTTAGATATTACCATCTTTACTAACCAGATATGATAGTTTGCCATTTCTGTATTCATTTCAACTCTTTTATGATCATTCATTTCATGGCAGGTCTAGTAGTTTAATTTTAAATTAGTTTTGCTTAAGATTTAAGGTGCTGCTATTTTGTCTTGTCTCTCTTAGCATACCTAGGTTCAATACTTTACCCTATAATATTTTACTCTAGCCTTTTTATATTCCTTTTACCTTACATAGTGTAAATGCTGTCTCCTTTGACAAATTGATTTTTACGCTATGGTGCCTAATAGTTTGTTATTTTAGTTTTACCATTTTAAAATGTCTTATTTTTTGCCATTTATATTTTTACTATACAAATTTTTAATATTTTGTTTAGTCTATTTTTTGCTTTATTCTATTTGCCTGTAATTTCTAATTGCAGGTACGTGATCTTTTATACAAGTTTATTAGAAGCCCCTAATAAAATTCCAAGAGATTTCCCACGACTTTTTCTTATCGCAAAAAAATTAAGGCCGTGTCAGTACTTTGTCACTCATTGAATCCAAGGAAATTTAAAAGATGGCAGAATCAGAGGTGCCTGTACAAAGAAGGTCTGCACCTTCATTAAAAGTTATGGAGAGTCAAGAGGAGATTACTAGAGAAAGGCTATTGCAAATCTTGATCTCTTCTGATAATATAGAGGCCCACCCAGTGGAATTAAAAAAGAGAATTCTGCTGATAAAGGAGCATATTAGGAGCTTTGAGGAAGCTTCTCGTCTACTGTCTACGTGGCTTTCTGATAGGGGATCTCTGCAAAAATCTCATGAAGTTAGAAGTGAGAGAATTTCAATTGTCCACCGCGATGCCAGGGAGTCTGTGAAAAATCTAAACAAAATGCTCGCAAGTTTAGGAGAAGATGTTTCTTCAGAGATTAACAGTGTACCTCCCTCTGAAATCATTCAGAAACTCGACCAGGGTGTCAGGCCAAAGACTACTCATCCCCAGCAACCAAGCAAACCAATCTCTGAATACTCTGATCCTGTGCATCAATCAGTTGCGGCTTCTGTCCCACCTATTCCATTGCGGGTTGTTGACCCAACTCTGCCAAGAAATATCTTGGAGCCCCCTGGGGTGGTAAATGTGGAGCCTTCTATTCAAGAGGAACTTCTTGAGGTTCAATTAAGTGCTGTATCTCTCTCGCCCCGTGAAGCTGTAGACGAAGTGCAATTACCAGTTGCTAGTGCTACTAATCAAATTTCATCTCTGAGCAATATTCCTTCGGATGATGTAGATCATCTAGATCCCATTAGCAGGCGTCAGCTCAAGCAAGATCTACTGAAGGGAATGGGAGATCCCTATGGAGGGGAACCTGAAAAGTTCTGGAGTTGGCAAAAACAGATTGCTCGAAGGTTGTTGGAATGCGAAGCTGGAGCACTCGACTCTCTCTACATTCTAATTGCCAATACTAATGACAGACCCAAGAAGTTAGTCTCCACATATTTGGATTCCTGCTCTGGCAATCCGGGTATGGCATTGCAGAATGTGTGGCGAGACTTGAAGATCAGATTTGGTTAAAGTTCTTTAGTGTCTCAAAGTCTAGCGGATAGGGTTGATGGCCATCCCTATATAAAGTCAGTTCATCAAGTCAGACAGATGGAAGAATTATTTGACCTATGCATGGTAATCAGGTCCAGCATGGAAGATTGTGCAGAGCTTACCTTTTTCAATCTGCAGAGAGGGATGAAAACAATATACACCAAGTTACCAGACTCTTTCCAATCAAGGTGGAGAAAAGAGTGGTTTGTAACTGAATCAAAAACAGGTTGTACTCCAAGTTTCTCCAACTTTGTAGACTTCCTGCATACATACTTGCAGGAGATAAGGACTCCGGGGTTCTTTGAGGCTGGCCGTCCAATGCAGAGAAGGGGTGTTTCAAGGAGAGTTGAGTCTTTCCAAACCAGAGTTGAGGAGGTCTGCGCATTTCATGGGGTGAGTGGCCATAATATAAGAAATTGTTTTTCCTTCAAGAAGTTAACTTATCCTGAGAGAAAAAGTTTTGCCAAATCAAAAAGGCTTTGTTATTCTTGTTTGGGGGACCATGTAGCATCTTCATGTCCTAGAGAGGTTTCATGTGATATATGCAGCCAGAAACATTGCAATGTGATGCATAGTGACAGACCAAAATTTAATAGATCTGATCATGGTCATAGTGTAATTGAATCTCGAAATAATTGTATCAAAGTGTGTGGTGATTCAAGTAAAAATATCATTTGCAGCAAGACATTGCTAGTCTATGTTAGAGTTAAGGGTGCTAAACCAATAAGATGCTTGAGTATTTTGGATGACCAATCTAACTCTACCTTTTGTGATACTAAACTGCTTGATTACTTCAATTTAAAGCCAAAGTCAATTCAATATAATTTGACTACAATGAATGGTCTCAATACCACGCAAGCAGCTGGTTCTGTAGGAGGTTTACAGGTGAAGGGCATATCTGAGACAAAGTGGATAAATCTGCCAGAGACACTGACTCACAGCTCCATCCCAGATACTAGAGACGGTATGGCTACTTCAACAGTGGTGGCATCTCATCCACATGTGAGGCATCTAGCATCCAATTTTCCAGAGAGTGATCCAGACGCTGAGGTGCTTTTGCTGGTTGGTGCAAATTGTGGCCCTGCAATGACCACAAAAGTCTATGGAAGTCACTATCCATACATACATAGGACTCCTCTTGGATGGTCTCTGGTGGGACCTGTCTGCTCTAAGAGCGCTAGAAACAACACTACAACCGTCTTGAAGACAACCAGCTCCTCTATGTGTGAACATTCAGCAACCTACCAAACCTTTCCTGAACATGTAAACGAGACTAGGTTGTTTTTGGAACGGGAAGATGACGATTTCGAGGGTCTATCACGTAGTGATCGGCAATTCAACGATATAATGGCAAAAGGCATAATCACTGACGAAAATGGGAACATTCAGCTGCCTCTGCCATTGAAGGAACCTAACACCCTTCCCGACAATAAGGCTGCAGTTTTCCAGAGGACTCGAAACACCTTAAATCGCATCAAAAGAGATTCAGGCAAGACATCAGAGTGCCTGAAGATAATGGGGAAGTACCTCGAGAAAGGGCATGTAACTCAGGTTCCTGCTTCAAACTCTAACCTCAAAGCCAACTACATACCGATCTTTGCTGTCAGCAGTAAATTTAAGACCAGACTGGTATTTGATAGCAGTGCTTCCTATCATGGAAAGTGTTTAAATGACGTGTTACACCAGGGTCCGGACATCAACAATAAACTACTTGGAGTGCTGATGAGATTCCGGGAGGGACAAGTAGGTTATTGTGCTGACATTGAATGTATGTACCATTCATTTTATGTGCAACCAGAGCACAGAGAGTTACTCCGCTTCTTCTGGTGGAAGAATAATAATCCAGAGGAAGTATTAGTACCTTATAGAGCTAATGTGCACATCTTCGGCAATTGCTGCAGCCCAGCAGTTGCAATATATGGCCTGAGATACGTCACTACACTTGATCATGCTGCTTGCACAGAGAACTCTTCCAAATTCATCAGGGAGAACTTCTATGTGGATGATGCTCTGGGAGCTTCGGCTACTGTTCTTGATGCCGTCGAATTGCTTGATGAAACGAGAAAAGTTCTTAGCCGCTTCAACATCAGACTCCATAAGATCGCTTCAAATGATTCCTCGGTTCTTGGTGCCTTTCCTCGAAGTGAAATATCTGATGCTAGTGAGGAAGTCCAGTTTTCATCTGACAAACCGTATCGTACCCTCGGAGTTATTTGGAATACTGTGAGTGACACATTGATGATAAAGTTTGATCTTCCTACTGCAGACCTCACCAGAAGAGGAGTCCTGAGTATGGTGAACAGCATATATGACCCCTTGGGAATCGTGTCACCTATTGTCCTGGGAGGAAAATTGTTGCTGAGAAGGGCTCTTTCTTCAGAAGATGAAAATTCTGCTGCAAATGGAGGGAAAGGAGAGACCAAGGGATGGGATGATCCTTTAGAAAAGTCTTTTGGTCTTCAGTGGAGAGCTTGGTCTGCATCATTAGTAGAGTGTCCTGCTCTTGGAATACCTCGAAACATTGTGCTTTCAAGTTGTGATAAAACTAGGGTAGAGATTCATGTGTTTTGTGATGCGTCAGTGTTAGCTATTGGTTTGGTAGTGTATTTGAAAACTATTACAAACTCAGGAGATGTGAGCATCTCATTTCTGTTCTCTTCTGCAAAGGTAGCTCCACGAGCTGCTTGTACAATTCCCAGATTAGAGTTAAATGCGGCTGTGGAAGCTGCTAAGTGTACCTTCAAGATTAATAAAGAGATCTCTATTCCTATTGACCTAATAACCTTTCACTCCGATAGCAAAATTGTATTAGGTTATATTTCTAACACCACTAAACGTTTCTCCAATTATGTTACAAACAGAGTCCATGATATACTGAAGTTAACGAGAGCTGAGCAGTGGGTGTATGTTTCTACCAGGGAGAATCCAGCAGACTTGGCGACCAAGCCCCAAACTCCTGTCTCTCTTAGTGGCTCTATGTGGTTTGTTGGTCCGGAGTTCCTTCAGAACTATAGTAGGAGTCAATCTGACCAATGTGATTTTGAAGTTGACTTACCAGAACTGTTACCTGATAAAAGATCTCTTATTACACAGAAATATACTGTCAGTATCCTAGAAAACGTATTTCAGATTACTAATGACTTTTGTAAAGCTCAGAGAATAGTTCAAAATGTTCTAAAGTTCTGTATTAAATTATTGTCATCAATCAATAGAGAAACCAATTTGAGGGCCTCTAGACAAGAGGCAATACGTATCCTAATTATAGACTCACAAAGGACTTCTTTTCCAGAGAGTTACAGGACTCTAAATAGTGGTTCATCCCTAAATGAGAAGGACAAGCTTGTTGGTTTGGCTGCCTTCATGGACCATGGAGTGATCAGGGTTGGAGGCCGGCTTCGGAACTCCAGCTTGCCCTTTGCTGAGAAGCATCCTGCGTTACTACCAAGTAAACATGCCGTTACCTACTATGTCCTTAGCCATTATCACGAGAGGGCATACCATCAAGGAAGGCATATCACAATGGGGGCCTTGCAGCAAGAAGGTTATCACATTCTGCACAGTAGAAACACCGTAAGAGATTTTCTATCTAAATGTGTTCAGTGTAGAAGATTCAGGGCTCCTCTTGAAGAGCAGATGATGAGCGACCTTCCATCTGACCGTATCGAGATGTCTCCCCCATTCACTCATACTGGGATTGATGCTTTTGGACCTTATCTTGTACATGACGGCGCCACCACGCGGAGACTGAAAGCCACTAAAAAGGTCTGGCCCCTTCTCTTCACCTGTTTGGTAACCAGAGCAGTTCACATCGAAATATTGGCTTATCTCGACTCTGCATCCGTGCATTTGGCTCTTAGAAGATTCTTCGCCATTCGTGGCCAGTGCAGGAGACTCCGGTCGGATCATGGAAGTAACTTTGTTGGAGCTAGAAGTGAGCTTTTGGGGGTCATTGATGAGGATTGCCTCAGGAAACACGTCGAGAGTATGGGTCTTACATGGGAAATGACTACCCCTGCTGCTAGCCATACAGGAGGCGTTTGGGAACGAAAGGTCGGAGCAGTGAAGAGCGTCCTTAATTCCGCCATGCAACAATTAGGGTCACGGTCCCTATCTAGATGTGAGCTGAACACTTTATTGCAAGAGTGCTCTTCAATAGTAAACAATACACCTTTATACGAGGTGAGTGGAGACCCTAACGATCCAGTGGCAATAACTCCTGCCATGATTTTGACATTGAAGTCCTCGTCAAACCCAGCACCAGTGGACCAGTTCTCTGAAGCTGATCTCCTATCTTAGGGCCGATCCAGGTGGCGCAGAGTCATGTACCTGTCGGAGCAGTTTTGGGTAATGTGGAGAAGGCTGTATCTGCAAAATCTCCAGCGAAGAAATAAGTGGTTGGTTCCAAAAAGGCCTCTGCAGGTGAACGATGTTGTTCTGTTGAGGCAACCTTCACCTAGAAACTCATGGCCATTAGCCCGTGTAATAGAGACTGAGGAGGGGGCTGATGGTTTGGTTAGAACAGTGACTCTTCGAGTATCTCCAAGTGGAGGGAAGACTACCGTACTACGGCGAAGCATTCAAGATACTCTGCTGCTGGTTCCTGCAGTTGAGGAGGGTCCTTCTATACAGTCACTCCTGCGGGTGACAGGGGGGTGTGTCACGGCACATATTATGCACCGTTTTTTAATTTTAATTTAGTCAGGTAGGTAGGTAGCGAGTTTAATTTTAAGAAGTTTGAAGTTACTTGTGGCAACACTGATGGCAACACTCAGTCAGAAGTCAACAATAACAAACCATTTCTATTTTTTAATCATTGTCCTAAGTTGTTTCATCGAGTCATACAAAGTAAGTAGTTCTGTGTTAGGTAGTTCTTTTAGTGTCATAATAATTTATAGTCCTTTTATACTCGTTTACATTTAGGAATTTTAGTCTTTTAGATATTACCATCTTTACTAACCAGATATGATAGTTTGCCATTTCTGTATTCATTTCAACTCTTTTATGATCATTCATTTCATGGCAGGTCTAGTAGTTTAATTTTAAATTAGTTTTGCTTAAGATTTAAGGTGCTGCTATTTTGTCTTGTCTCTCTTAGCATACCTAGGTTCAATACTTTACCCTATAATATTTTACTCTAGCCTTTTTATATTCCTTTTACCTTACATAGTGTAAATGCTGTCTCCTTTGACAAATTGATTTTTACGCTATGGTGCCTAATAGTTTGTAATTTTAGTTTTACCATTTTAAAATGTCTTATTTTTTGCCATTTATATTTTTACTATACAAATTTTTAATATTTTGTTTAGTCTATTTTTTGCTTTATTCTATTTGCCTGTAATTTCTAATTGCAGGTACGTGATCTTTTATACAAGTTTATTAGAAGCCCCTAATAAAATTCCAAGAGATTTCCCACGACTTTTTCTTATCGCAAAAGAATTAAGGTCGTGTCAATCGTTTATAAACAGATTCGCCATTTGTTTAGGTATTTGTATCGAATCAACAAATAAAGCTCTCTTTACATTCAATTTTTCATTAAAATGAAATATATATTATTAAAAATTCATCATGTAGCTATCAGTACTGGAGTATCGGAATCCGCAAATTATAAATCCAAATATCGGTGCTCAAATCGATAACTGTTATAACAATGGTAAATATGTTATAATAATGGTATCGTTACAGCCCTGATAACTCACCTATCCAGTTTATCATAGAAAGAGAAACCAACGAGTTTCTCCAGTTTCTCAATAGGCATTTCTACTGACTGTAAAGTGGTCTCCTCGTCTACCTTGCTATTGGGCACAAGAAAAGCTCCTAGGCTCTTCTTACCATCTGCATCTGCAGTGCATATCACTTTGTACAGGTGAGTAGGCACGGCTACTTCGTTACTGCCTATCACCTGCAAAAAAAATACAACATTAAATGGATGTAGCTACCAGTAGAGTAGAACTCCTCTATAGTGATTAGTGGAATGAGTTTAGAATATAGCCTCTATAGTGAACAAGCTTCCTTCTGTCTGTTATAAAAAAGCTTCCTTCTGTCTGTTATAAAAAAGCTTCCTTCTGTCTGTTATAAAAAAGCTTCCTTCTGTCTGTTATAAAAAAGCTTCCTTCTGTCTGTTATAAAAAAGCTTCCTTCTGTCTGTTATAAAAAAGCTTCCTTCTGTCTGTTATAAAAAAGCTTCCTTCTGTCTGTTATAAAAAAGCTTCCTTCTGTCTGTTATAAAAAAGCTTCCTTCTGTCTGTTATAAAAAAGCTTCCTTCTGTCTGTTATAAAAAAGCTTCCTTCTGTCTGTTATAAAAAAGCTTCCTTCTGTCTGTTATAGTTTTTTAAAACTGATGGCATGCAAACTAAAGGAAATTTGTCCACTATACCGTCAACATCCTAACTCACTCACTATAGAGGAGTTCTACTGTAATAATCAACTACTTTAAGCATTAACGCTCTTATTAAAATCACTAAAAGTCAATAAGAGAATAATTCCAATTTCTCTAATCTGCCCAGACAATGTAAAGACATGGCTATGCTCTTACATTTAAAACTGAAATAAAGTAAACAACAATCATACCCTAGATATAGAGCAAGACTTGTTGCAGCCAATAATCACTAGGGTTGTGACAATATGATTTTACATCATATATCTCAAAAATATTATAGAATAAGAGAAGTAAAGAAATGGTTTTACACCAGCGGTATATAGTAGCTATTCGATACAATTTCATTTCGTCTGTGATATTCTTAAGATATATGATTTTAAAAGCACATTGTCACAACCCTTATAACTGCACAAATTTCTGAAGCCTCAGGCGAATAAAACCCTTTGTTGAATTGTTTTAAATTACGTGCCTTCAAAATCACCAGAAAAACCCTATTATCTGAAGTTATATAAGCTCAATGTTGAATTGAAGATTATCAGGTTTCAAGCATTAGAATAAAAAAATTCTATTCATCATCAGCACAAGAAGAAAATTTTTCTACTCAAGCTTTCAAATATAAATTTTTCTATTCATCATCAGGAAAAAAGAAAAAAATTATTCAAAAGTTTGAAACCCTTTAGCGATTAGGTGGACACTCGTGTCTCCTTTCATTTAGTAGTCGCATGGGACCAACTGGCCGGCCATATGTGTCCTCTTCAATTTTTGTTTATAAATTGAAAAAAAAAAATTCTAATCAAATGATTTTTATATCCTACTGATGTCTGAACTCAAAAAAAGTTATTAAATATTTTTTTCAAAGTCAGAAAAAAAGTGGCTTGCCAAAGGGTCGAACATTGAATTCATTTAAACCTATTCATTACATGAATTTCCGGTAAGTATGAACAGTTCTAAATTACTTGCTTTGTAAGTCACCACTTGTTTAGCCTCTTCAGTTTTCCGTGGTACAAAGGCTGGACCAGACGTCACCCAAACATGGGAGAACTTATCGGTGAGATGGCGTGTGTGCAACTCCATTCTGGCCCAATAGTTTGCGTTGTTGTCAAAGTCCTGGGGCAAGATGTTACTCAGTAGGAATGTGTCTTCCATGTCTTGCTGGGAAAAGGTAGTTGCTATTTAGATATTTAAACAAAATGTATTTGAATTAGGTGATCATGAATAAGTAAGTTTTGATTTAACGGACAGTTTCATATTTTCAATCATATAAGAAAAAAATGAATTCTTTACTTGAGGCTTTAATTGGTAATCATGAATACCATTTAAAGAAAAGAATAATAATTAAAATGAATAAATTCCAAAAACTGGAGCCCAAATGAGGCCACATGCTTTCTCTTCCATTCACCACAGACAGCTTCAGGATAGAGCCTCTGGGAAACGTATTTCAGACAATTCATGACATGGAACATTAGGGATGAGACAAAGTATCAGTATTGGCAGGTATCGGTATCAGCAATTTTTCTGGTATCGGTGAAAAAGTGAAGATACTTTGCCGATAGCACTAGTATTTAAAAAAAAATTATAATATCATTTATTTATCTATTAGCTACAATGAAAAATTATTATTTAATTTACTGTAACAATGATTTCATATAGCTAGATAGTAGATAGGTAAGCTTAATTTTCATAATTCTAATGACATTTAAATAATCACAAAGTATCGGTATCGACATGGTATCGGTGACAAATCTAGGTATTGGTATCGGTATCAATTTGGGTATCGTCCAATCTATATTGAACATTATAACTTGTACATGTGATAGTGTATACTGATGATGTTATTATTAACCAAGTTATTTACTACCAGCATATATTGCAAAATGTGATTTGTAGCTAGCTACTACATCAGTCACTGCATAGGACTTAGATGATAATGAAATCAATGCCATCATTATTAGTTAGTTAGAAAACCTAAATGAGGATAACACTATTCTGAATTTAATTATTTTGAATAATTAACATGATCGAGGACCAGACCGGAAATTTCCGTCCTGTTCCATGCCAAACATGTTAAAACAGCATATAATTACATGGCTACTGCAGATGCCATCAGGAGGGAAAGGGTTAAAGCCAAGTGTCACTTACTGGACTAAGAACTCTGCTGAAAAACATATTGTATTCCCTTAATTAGTTTATTAATAAGAAAATTTAAATTAATGAGAAATATTTGCTGTCCAACACAATTTGCAACTCTGATGAGAGAAATCATTTATATTCTTGAATGGATAATAAATCAGCAAATTAATGAGAAATGTAGGTTAAGTTACAAATTATCGGTCAGTTCCAAATCTACAGTCATATAAGAAAAACAATACAATTAATTATGCAACTATTATTAAATCCTATTTTCTTATATGACCGAAGATGATCAACTGACCGACCATTCGTAACTCACCCTAGGTACTCACGTCGTTAGTTTTGTGGTTAGCAGCTGCTGCCATGTGTCCCCGACTGTATCCAGAACTGTGGTAGTCACTCCTGTGCGACTTCCAAAGTTCAGACAAATTGGGGTCACTGCGGAACTTTGCTTGGGATCTATCGGCTGGACCCTATGGTGAAATAACTGAGAATTACCAACTGAAGAGACAAATATTCATAATGTAGTATGCGAGAAATTTAGCGTCTATATTTATAAAATATTTTCGCAAACTGTTTTCTCCATACAAAATTCTAATTTCTTTTGTATAAAAAAACATCAACTATATATATAAAATTTCTTTTATTGGAAAATTATTATCTTTTTAAACAAAAAATCAATTACAAATCTTCAATGTTGTCTACTAAGATAAATTCATTCATTTTGTAGCTATCTAATATACTAACTTCAAATGATGAAATAAGTCAAAAACTATCCACTAAAACTAGGACTGTGCCAATACAATAATTATTATCAGTACGAGTTTCGATAATTGGTACTACTAATCTGACGATACAGATACCTCAAAATTATCCGTACTAGTACCGTAACTTTGGTAATCTGCAGATACCAATACACAGATATGTAAATATCACCAATATTCTGATACAGAGACATAAAAAGTGAGCACCAACACAGATAGTATCAGTACAGACCAACTAAAACCTACCTCCAAATTGTCTTTGGTCAAATGTTCCTGTACCCAGAGAGGAATTTTCTTGCTGTGGTCATAGTACAGGATAATGTTACTCAGATGCCTCAATACTCCTGTCTGTCCTGGTGTTCCAAAGGATGCAATTTGCTCCAAGTTAGTTGAAGGATACGGCTTCTCAACACCTGTAAGCAGAAAAGACGTTAGACCTGTGTTTCCTGAACTTCCTAGTTTTTTCACGCATTACCTACTTGAACAATTTCATTACCCTTTGCCTATAGCAAGTATATATTGAGAAATATCAAAGGATGAAAAATACTGTTAATGTAATAAATAATAATACTAAGTGCCTATACTGCAATAAAATAAGCAAGACTGCAGGAACTGGTAAAGTGTTCTACAAGAAATCCTCCAAATTGGCATCTGTTCTCAGTTAATTTCCAGAGTGGAATTATTTGTTAGTTGTTAAGGTGTAGCTGCTGCTCAGTGTTCATATTTTAAAGATTTCCCGGAACAATTTTGGGATTTATTTGATCTTCCTTCTTTTTTGTCTTTTTGAGACTGAAAATATTGAAGAAAAGTAAGAAGTATAGCCAGCTAAGAGAAAATAAACAAAAACTAGAATTATACAGTTACCCGTATGAAATATTTGAATTAGCTACTCTGCATAGGGAAATTTACACAACAGTTGTAACTTTTAAGAAACACTGTATTAAATGAAGATACAATTTAGGAATACTAAAGCAATACAAATATAAGAATTATTTAGCTAATGCTATTTCTAGTTGACAATGATTTAAATGCCAGGGAATTAAGCATGTCATCTCTGGCCATTTTATTGGTGAATTAATGACAGCTTTTTTGAACCCCTTCAAATACAAATTGAGAGAAATAACTAATTTCTCTTATGTTACAATGTAATTCAGGAGATAATATATTATAATTTGATCATTTTGGAGGGCAATTTAGCTTCTTTGAGTCTTGGGTGATAGCTGGCTGGAGTCTGGAGAGAAATGGAGAGTTTATGAGACATAATATTTACTTGGTTTTAAAAATAGTCCCGTTAATAATAATTTCACACAATGAATTTAGTTAGTTACCTGTCTTATCTAGGGTGACATCAATATATTTCCAAGAAATAGCAGCTGTAAGTGCACATCCAGCAGTCAAACCTCTGACAAATGAATAGTTCATGACTAGGTACCTGTATTTCATAAATCTGTTGAAATAATTATATCGTTTTTTCTTGTGTCCGAAAATGTTGAACTGACCGATAATTAAGAACTTACCCTAAGTTCCGAATTATCGGTCTGTACTAGGTTGTCTACCTACTAGGATTCTGTAACCTACATTCAGTCTGCAGAAAATGGAAATTTTTCCAAGACTTTTTTCTCCTCACCATATTGTATTATTATCATTTTGATATTTTACAGAGTGATTTAATAAATATCAAAATATAGTCTTGAGACAGAGATACCTAGTTTTTGATTGAATTTTAGAAATTGGAGATCTCTGCGGGAGATCTTGAATTAATTCCTATATTACCATTAATTTAGCTGTGGGAGATTTTGAATTAATTCCTATATTACCATTAATTTAGCTGTGGGAGATTTTGAATTAATTCCTATGTTACCATTAATTTAGCTGCGGGAGATTCTGAATCTGCTGCTGTGAGTCAGAGAATAACTCTCTCTCAAAATAAAATCTCTGCGGGAGAAGAGACACATTCTGCAGACAGCAGACTGGCAATACCTATAAAATATTATTATTAAATGCCTATCTAGTTAGGTTACAGGTAAGGTAAATTGGTAATTAGGCCATAGCCTATATTATATCCTTGGCAGTCTGCAAAAGCAAAGCATGCATAGGTACCTAATCTGGCTAATCAGTCTCCAGATATTTAATTTTGGGGGCAATTTTTCTGTTTCTCA
Organism: Caprella mutica; assembly: GCA_947561585.1. NCBI lineage: Eukaryota > Metazoa > Arthropoda > Malacostraca > Amphipoda > Caprellidae > Caprella > Caprella mutica. The sequence goes on from CANNZV010000261.1 coordinate 485,560, forward strand.
TTCTCAAGAGATATTAAAATTTCTCTACAAAATGGCCAAAAAAACTCAAAATACCTTAAGTTACTCTCCAATAATTACATGTAAACATAGGAATTAATTGGAAAATTGTAGCCGGATAATTCAGGAGACTCATTTCAACTTTTCAAGGTCTCAAACTCTCAATCACAGATAAACTTCACAGCTTCGTGCATCTTTAGCAGATTTGTATCCTTCTTGTTTTTAATGGAAAAATATTGTCTTTTTAAACAAAACAAAAAATTATACCTATTAGATAAATTAGGTCGTAGAGATTTTTTAGTGATTTCTGAGAGAAAACTATTTCACTTCCTTCTCCAAGGAGGATTAAAAAAAAAAATTCGAGGAAACATTACGGTTATGGAAATAAAATTCCAGGTTATAGAGTGTCACTTTTTAAAAACTAAAATTCAAGGTAGAGTTTTTCGAATTTTGAACTAAAGTTCAATGTAGCGTTTTTCGTTTTTAGAACTAAAGTTCAATGTACCTAGCATTTTTCGTTTTATTTTAATTAAATTGGAATGTAACATTTAGTTTTTAGAACCCTGTTTAGAACTAAAGTTCGAGGTGCTGTTTTTCGTTTTTAGTACTAAAAGGTCCCCTCCAAGCAAATTTTTTTATTGCTTCAATCAACGAGGCTTATATTAATGTCCTCTCCAGGCTCCGGGAAAAAAAAAGTTTATTTCATAATATTACAGAACTAAGGTCTATGATCATCATTATGTAAACTGCATACAATTCGGTTCAGTATATATTTCATTATTTGCTTTTAAAGTTTTTTAATGCTCTGTGAGAAATAATTGAGCGAATCACTAACCTGACGCTAAGAAAGAAGATTGTACACTCTTTATTTTGATTTCAAATTTAGATTTTAAAAACTAATAATGATGAGATACTAATTGTTTCCTAAAGTATATAAACGTTTTTATAATAATTTTATCCAAATATATAACTTTATACGAAAATTAAATGGATTTATTATACTGCTAATACCTAGTTGACAATCAAAACAAATGGTGTACAATCTTTTTCTTCAGGCTGAAAATTAGTAAGTGGGAAGTAGAATAGATAGTGTAGAGTTTTGATTATAAAATCTTTAAAAGCATATAGAATTGAAAATATTCTATCAAATTTGAAGCGGTTTGCAGAAAAATGAAAAGAAACATTAATTAAACTAAAATTTAGGATATAGTTTTATTTATTAGAACTGAAGTTCAAGGTTGCGCTTTAAATTTTGTAACTAAAATTCAAGGTAGTGTCTGTGTTTTAATTTTCAGAACTTAAATTCAAGGTAGCGCTACAGTTTTAGAAAATAAAATTCTATGTAGCAGTTTCGTTCTTTAAGTAAATTTTATTGTTAGGATAGTTTACGTTTCTCGTTTTATCGAATAGAATTGAAATACGTATAGCGTTATTTTTTTTAGTATGAACTAAATCTTAAAATAGGAACTGCACAATTATCCTGCAATCATTTTTGTCTAGAACTCAATTTTATATCTTGGTAGGTAGAAAAATATAATTTATAGGTATTGTATTCGAATTTACTCACCCATATGAATGTTTCAAAGGATATATTGTAGGTCTTATTATTATATATGTCAGAAGACATTAAATTCCTAGATTACTGCAACAAATCTAGGAATGATGGTTACATGACACATTCCTTATATTAGTGCAACTTGCAGAAATATTGGAGTAGGGGTATAATAAGTATTTTTTTTTATAATATTATAAAATAATGGAATATATTAAAATCTGTTCTTCGTTTTTCTATTCCCTTACAAAATATGCTATCTTCACAAATAACGCAACATGTGTTGTTCCATTTTGTAGTGTCCATGAAATTTCTTATTATTTTAAATCTGAACTAACTCAATATTTTAGTACACTCAATATGTAGTACAGATGTAAATATATTAATGAATATATATTAATAAAAACAAAATAATTATTAATAATATCATTTAATAATTCTGCATTTTTCTACGCATTCAATAAAACAATAACATAATTTATTATACCCCCATTCCTATATATACTGCAACTTGCAGTAATATAGGAATTTTACCCATAAGACTTATTAATAATTACCTTTAGACTATATAAATTTATACAATAAGAGTTTTCGGTTGTAGCTACTGTTTGACAAACAATTTTAAAGATATGTTTGTTCTCTACAAATTCTCGATTTCATTGTTTAACAACAACTACGGAACAATTTTAAAACAATTTGACAAAGTGTTAGGTATAGCCATTGTTTTTTAGGGGACAGTAACAATTAGAACAGTTTTGAGAAAATATCAAACCAGTAGTTACTGGTTTGCAGCTGTTATTAATTCATTTGCATTACTAAAAACATTAAGAATTAAGTCATGCGAAAAAAAAAATTAACTGAGGAAATATGAATAAAGGGACGTACACTGCTGTACACACGCAGGTTTTTTTGTCTTTCTACAAGACTTTTTGCTTAGCTTTTTGCTAATTATATAGTTTTTTCTTATATATGATTCAAAAGTCTCGTGGAAAAAGTAGGAGGAGCTTAGCAAAAAGTTTGGAGGGAAGACTTGAAAAACCCTGCGTTTAAAGTGAACGATGGTTCGTCGAAGGAACAAAATAAATATAATACCTAATTGAGAGTTAAATATACGATAAAATAGGAATCATTAATCAATCAGCTTATCCAAAAGCTACAAATTTAATTACCACCAATTAATATATAACAAATAGTACCTAACCATGTATTTTATGTATCATGGTAATTTTATGTAAGATACGTAGGTATGCTATCGGAAATATATAGAGCTAATAACAACTATCAACCTACAAGAAAAATCGTGTTAGCACGTCCAGTAGTTTGGATGTCTCATGTTAATATCTTTAGTCAAACTATACCTACATCCAAAACGTGAACGTTTGTTTGAATGGCCCTAATTCGATAAGTAGGTACTATTGATAAAAATAATAATAATTATCATCTCAAATATACTTACAAATTTGATTTTTCTTTAATATTTCGAGAAATTCAATTTTAAGATGTAAAAACTTTTGATATTTGTTGTATATTCATTAAAAAATTGTAAAACCTAACTTTAAAATATAATAATGATTGTGAGCAATCAAATAGCACATGGCGTAGAAATACATTCTCATATGTCAGGATAGTGCCAGATTTCTTGAAACGTTTGTCAAACAATTTTTCTTGCCTGCTATCACTGGCACTAATGTTTAATTATATCAAAAAAAATTCAATTTGAGTTATCAAAAGTCCAAATTCCATTTAAAGCTTATTATTCGATAAATACAATGGAAAATAAGAAGGTGCTAGATTGTTAGGCGTAGAGTTGCGCCACGGTACACTTGTCACTGTTAAATGGTGCCAGTGCGCTGTTGACTGTGCGAGTGGGTGCACGTGCTTTACTTTTGGTGACCATAAAAGTGTGATGTTTGAGTTCAAAATGAAAGGTGCAGTGAATCATGGCTAAAGTAAGAAATGAAGTGGTAGGCAAACGTTTCCTAAGTGTATCAGGCGGTGTGAAGTTAAAGTTATCCAAGATCAAGGAATGGGATTGGAGAGCTGGAATAATTCGGGCCTCCAGCCACGTAGATTCCAAACATTCCCATTTGCAAGTGAGTAAATAACTACGTAGGTACATTGCCCCCACATAGTGAGTAAATAACTACCTAGGTACATTGCCCCCACATAGTGAGTAAATAACTACCTAGGTACATTGCTCCTTAGTCCTTACATAGTGAGTAAATAACTACCTAGGTACATTGCTCCTTACATAGTGAGTAAATAACTAGGTAGGTACATTACCCCCACATATACTGACATACCTAGTAGTGTCACTAGTGCAGTAGTGTGTACTTGGATAACTAGGTACATTACCTACCCCTACATAGTGTGTAAATAACTTGGTACATTGCTCCCTATGTAGTGTGTAAATACTAGGTACATTGCTCCCTACATAGTGTAAATAACTAGGTAGGTACATTGCCCCTACGTAGTGTGTAAATACTAGGTACATTGCCCCTACGTAGTGTGTAAATAACTAACTAGGTACATTGATTCCTCCATACATAGTGTAAATAACTAGGTACATTTCCCTTACTTAGTGTACATATAACTAGGTTACTAATAACCTAGGTACCCACTACCTAGTAAGTGATTACCTATGTTATTTGGCTACTAATTACCTATGTAGTTACTAGTTAGTTACCTAGTTATAGCTACAATAAATTGGGTAACTTGTTAGGTAGGTAACTTCATATACGAAGTTAAGTTATTAGGTACCTAGGTACTTATTTAACTAAATAATTTTTACTTTATGTCCTATACCCAGGACCCTAAAAATAACTAGGTTCCTATGTAACCATTTAATTATTTTATTAATTGGGACGAAATATGTTGTTCCTTACTCTTTTTATCGTTAATGCATTAATTTACTCTAGTATAGTGATTTGTAAATTCCTATCAGGTATTTATACCTAAATACTGATAACTAATGATGTGATTATTGAGTGTAACTATAGTTATTATAGTGCATTATTCCTTTGTTTGCTGAAAGTACAGCTCTGTACCCAGGGTATGATTGTTGTTGTGTATCATTTCACCTGTAACTTCATCAGCTCTGTACCCAGGGTATGATTGTTGTTGTGTATCATTTCACCTGTAACTTCATCAGCTCTGTACCCAGGGTATGATTGTTGTTGTGTATCATTTCACCTGTAACTTCATCAGCTCTGTACCCAGGGTATGATTGTTGTTGTGTATCATTACACCTGTAACTTCATCAGCTCTGTACCCAGGGTATGATTGTTGTTGTGTATCATTTCACCTGTAACTTCATCAGCTCTGTACCCAGGGTATGATTGTTGTTGTGTATCATTTCACCTGTAACTTCATCAGCTCTGTACCCAGGGTATGATTGTTGTTGTGTATCATTTCACCTGTAACTTCATCAGCTCTGTACCCAGGGTATGATTGTTGTTGTGTATCATTTCACCTGTAACTTCATCAGCTCTGTACCCAGGGTATGATTGTTGTTGTGTATCATTTCACCTGTAACTTCATCAGCTCTGTACCCAGGGTATGATTGTTGTTGTGTATCATTTCACCTGTAACTTCATCAGCTCTGTACCCAGGGTATGATTGTTGTTGTCTATCATTTCACCTGTAACTTCATCAGCTCTGTACCCAGGGTATGATTGTTGTTGTCTATCATTTCACCTGTAACTTCATCAGCTCTGTACCCAGGGTATGATTGTTGTTGTGTATCATTTCACCTGTAACTTCATCAGCTCTGTACCCAGGGTATGATTGTTGTTGTGTATCATTTCACCTGTAACTTCATCAGCTCTGTACCCAGGGTATGATTGTTGTTGTGTATTATTTCACCTGTAACTTCATCAGCTCTGTACCCAGGGTATGATTGTTGTTGTGTATCATTTCACCTGTAACTTCATCAGTACTTCATTTCAATTTGAATAAATCAATCGTGTTGTATTTCTCCATGAATGATAGTAACTATCAAGTAAACAAAATTAACTAAAACTTTGGTATATTTCACTTCAAATTATTCACAACATTTAGATCACTAAAAGTCAATAAGAGAATAATTCCTATTTCTCTAATCTGCCCAGACAATATAAAGACATAGCTATGCTCTTACATTTAAAACTGAAATAAAGTAAATAAAGTACTGATGAAGTTTCTAGGTACGTTTCGCAAGTAGCGATCGTCGCGATCATCGCTCAGCGATCGTCACCAATGCTATTCCTATGGGGCTGGTTTTTAACGCGCGATTATCACTGAGCACTAGTCCAATGTATTTCTTATGGCTACGCGATCATCGCTGACCGATGATCGCAACAATCGCTGCATGCAAAACTTTTTTTATCATACATAGGGTTTTCACATAAAACAAATATTGTTTCAGGAAAACCTAAATTATCAAAACTGCTTAATTTTCTAGATTGCAAAGGACTCTTACCTAGATAGTCACAAGTACTTACGTTCCTAACAGATGGTTAGTAGTGGAATATTAAAAAAATGTCAGACCTTAGTAGGTATTAGCTATAATGTAATTAAATGTACAATAATTGCCTGTTAAGTTTAAATTCCCAGTAATAAGTTGCTACTAACCACCATATGTTAGGAACGTAAGTACTGGTGACTATCTAGGTAGGAGTCCTTTACTATCTAGGTAGGAGTCCTTTACTATCTAGGTAGGAGTCCTTTACTATCTAGGTAGGAGTCCTTTACTATCTAGGTAGGAGTCCTTTACTATCTAGGTAGGAGTCCTTTACTATCTAGGTAGGAGTCCTTTACTATCTAGGTAGGAGTCCTTTACTATCTAGGTAGGAGTCCTTTACTATCTAGGTAGGAGTCCTTTACTATCTAGGTAGGAGTCCTTTACTATCTAGGTAGGAGTCCTTTACTATCTAGGTAGGAGTCCTTTACTATCTAGGTAGGAGTCCTTTACTATCTAGGTAGGAGTCCTTTACTATCTAGGTAGGAGTCCTTTACTATCTAGGTAGGAGTCCTTTACTATCTAGGTAGGAGTCCTTTACTATCTAGGTAGGAGTCCTTTACTATCTAGGTAGGAGTCCTTTACTATCTAGGTAGGAGTCCTTTACTATCTAGGTAGGAGTCCTTTACTATCTAGGTAGGAGTCCTTTACTATCTAGGTAGGAGTCCTTTACTATCTAGGTAGGAGTCCTTTACTATCTAGGTAGGAGTCCTTTACTATCTAGGTAGGAGTCCTTTACTATCTAGGTAGGAGTCCTTTACTATCTAGGTAGGAGTCCTTTACTATCTAGGTAGGAGTCCTTTACTATCTAGGTAGGAGTCCTTTACTATCTAGGTAGGAGTCCTTTACTATCTAGGTAGGAGTCCTTTACTATCTAGGTAGGAGTCCTTTACTATCTAGGTAGGAGTCCTTTACTATCTAGGTAGGAGTCCTTTACTATCTAGGTAGGAGTCCTTTACTATCTAGGTAGGAGTCCTTTACTATCTAGGTAGGAGTTCTTTACCATCTAGGTAGGAGTACTTTACCATCTAGGTAGGAGTACTTTACTATCTAGGTAGGAGTCCTTTACTATCTAGGTAGGAGTTCTTTACCATCTAGGTAGGAGTACTTTACTATCTAGGTAGGAGTCCTTTACTATCTAGGTAGGAGTCCTTTACTATCTAGGTAGGAGTCCTTTACTATCTAGGTAGGAGTCCTTTACTATCTAGGTAGGAGTCCTTTACTATCTAGGTAGGAGTCCTTTACTATCTAGGTAGGAGTCCTTTACTATCTAGGTAGGAGTCCTTTACTATCTAGGTAGGAGTCCTTTACTATCTAGGTAGGAGTCCTTTACTATCTAGGTAGGAGTCCTTTACTATCTAGGTAGGTGACTTTTAAAAACTTTAAAAGTCACTATCTTGAAAACTCAGCAATTTCCATAATTTAAGTTTGTAACACAATATTTGTTTTATGTGATTCAAAAAAAAAAAACTAAAATAATTGTATTAATCTCTCGCTAACGAAGGATTTTTGTACATTTAGTTATTCCTGAACTAGTTAGTATTTTCGGTTTTTTGTCAAACTGTCAAATTTTATCGTATCTAAAATGAAACACCCTGTATATTTTCTTTTGATAGAAGTACATAATACGACACAGAGTTGTAGTCGACATGACTATGTGGTAGTGTCGACACAGAGTTTTTAGTCGACACTGCTGTTGGTGGTAGTGTCGACACAGAGTTTGTAGTCGACACTGGTGTATGTGGTAGTGTCGACACAGAGTTTGTAGTCGACACTGCTGTATGTGGTAGTGTCGACACAGAGTTTGTAGTCGACACTGCTGTATGTGGTAGTGTCGACACAGAGTTTGTAGTCGACACTGGTGTATGTGGTAGTGTTGACACAGAGTTTGTAGTCGACACTGCTGTATGTGGTAGTGTCGACACAGAGTTTTCAGTCGACACTGCTGTATGTGGTAGGGTCGACACAGATTTTGTAGTCGACACTGCTGTATGTGGTAGTGTTGACACAGAGTTTGTAGTCGACACTGCTGTATGTGGTAGTGTCGACACAGAGTTTGTAGTCGACACTGGTGTATGTGGTAGTGTCGACACAGAGTTTGTAGTCGACACTGCTGTATGTGGTAGTGTCGACACAGAGTTTGTAGTCGACACTGCTGTATGTGGTAGTGTCGACACAGAGTTTGTAGTCGACACTGCTGTATGTGGTAGTGTCGACACAGAGTTTGTAGTCGACACTGCTGTATGTGGTAGTGTCGACACAGAGTTTGTAGTCGACACTGGTGTATGTGGTAGTGTCGACACAGAGTTTGTAGTCGACACTGCTGTATGTGGTAGTGTCGACACAGAGTTTGTAGTCGACACTGGTGTATGTGGTAGTGTCGACACAGAGTTTGTAGTCGACACTGGTGTATGTGGTAGTGTCGACACAGAGTTTGTAGTCGACACTGCTGTATGTGGTAGTGTCGACACAGAGTTTGTAGTCGACACTGGTGTATGTGGTAGTGTCGACACAGAGTTTGTAGTCGACACTGCTGTATGTGGTAGTGTCGACACAGAGTTTGTAGTCGACACTGCTGTATGTGGTAGTGTCGACACAGAGTTTGTAGTCGACACTGGTGTATGTGGTAGTGTCGACACAGAGTTTGTAGTCGACACTGCTGTATGTGGTAGTGTCGACACAGAGTTTGTAGTCGACACTGCTGTATGTGGTAGTGTCGACACAGAGTTTGTAGTCGACACTGCTGTATGTGGTAGTGTCGACACAGAGTTTGTAGTCGACACTGCTGTATGTGGTAGTGTCGACACAGAGTTTGTAGTCGACACTGGTGTATGTGGTAGTGTCGACACAGAGTTTGTAGTCGACACTGCTGTATGTGGTAGTGTCGACACAGAGTTTGTAGTCGACACTGGTGTATGTGGTAGTGTCGACACAGAGTTTGTAGTCGACACTGCTGTATGTGGTAGTGTCGACACAGAGTTTGTAGTCGACACTGCTGTATGTGGTAGTGTCGACACAGAGTTTGTAGTCGACACTGCTGTATGTGGTAGTGTCGACACAGAGTTTGTAGTCGACACTGCTGTATGTGGTAGTGTCGACACAGAGTTTGTAGTCGACACTGGTGTATGTGGTAGTGTCGACACAGAGTTTGTAGTCGACACTGCTGTATGTGGTAGTGTCGACACAGAGTTTGTAGTCGACACTGGTGTATGTGGTAGTGTCGACACAGAGTTTGTAGTCGACACTGCTGTATGTGGTAGTGTCGACACAGAGTTTGTAGTCGACACTGGTGTATGTGGTAGTGTCGACACAGAGTTTGTAGTCGACACTGCTGTATGTGGTAGTGTCGACACAGAGTTTGTAGTCGACACTGCTGTATGTGGTAGTGTCGACACAGAGTTTGTAGTCGACACTGGTGTATGTGGTAGTGTCGACACAGAGTTTGTAGTCGACACTGGTGTATGTGGTAGTGTTGACACAGAGTTTGTAGTCGACACTGGTGTATGTGGTAGTGTCGACACAGAGTTTGTAGTCGACACTGCTGTATGTGGTAGTGTCGACACAGAGTTTGTAGTCGACACTGGTGTACGTGGTAGTGTCGACACAGTAGCTGCTTTAGACACTCGCTCTAGTGTACCAAGTGCCCTGCATGTAAAGACAAACCTTTAAAGGGGAACTGGTACCAAGTAGAGGGCAGATGAGAGGAGAGAGGGGGGATAGAACAAGAGAGATGAGGGGAGAGATGTATAGAGGAGATGGAACAAGAGAGATGAGAAGAGAGATGTATAGAGGAGATGGAACAAGAGAGATGAGAGGAGAGATGTATAGAGGAGATGGAACAAGAGAGATGAGAAGAGAGATGTATAGAGGAGATGGAACAAGAGAGATGTATAGAGGAGATGGAACAGGAGAGATGAGAAGAGAGATGTATAGAGGAGATGGAACAAGAAAGATGAAGGGAGAGATGTATAGAGGAGATGGAACAGGAGAGATGAGAAGAGAGATGTATAGAGGAGATGGAACAAGAAAGATGAAGGGAGAGATGTATAGAGGAGATGGAACAGGAGAGATGAGAAGAGAAATGTATAGAGGAGATGGAACAAGAAAGATGAAGGGAGAGATGTATAGAGGAGATGGAACAGGAGAGATGAGAAGAGAAATGTATAGAGGAGATGGAACAAGAAAGATGAAGGGAGAGATGTATAGAGGAGATGGAACAAGAGAGATGAGAAGAGAGATGTATAGAGGAGATGGTACAGGAGAGATGAGAAGAGAAATGTATAGAGGAGATGGAACAAGAAAGATGAAGGGAGAGATGTATAGAGGAGATGGCAAAGGTGGTAAAGACAGGAGAGATGTATAGAGGAGATGGCAATGGTGGTAAAGACAGGAGAGATGTATAGAGGAGATGGCAATGGTGGTAAAGACAGGAGAGATGTATAGAGGAGATGGCAATGGTGGTAAAGACAGGAGAGATGTATAGAGGAGATGGCAATGGTGGTAAAGACAGGAGAGATGTATAGAGGAGATGGCAATGGTGGTAAAGACAGGAGAGATGTATAGAGGAGATGGCAATGGTGGTAAAGACAGGAGAGATGTATAGAGGAGATGGCAATGGTGGTAAAGACAGGAGAGATGTATAGAGGAGATGGAACAAGAGAGATGTATAGAGGAGATGGCAATGGTGGTAAAGACAGGAGAGATGTATAGAGGAGATGGCAATGGTGGTAAAGACAGGAGAGATGTATAGAGGAGATGGCAATGGTGGTAAAGACAGGAGAGATGTATAGAGGAGATGGCAATGGTGGTAAAGACAGGAGAGATGTATAGAGGAGATGGCAATGGTGGTAAAGACAGGAGAGATGTATAGAGGAGATGGCAATGGTGGTAAAGACAGGAGAGATGTATAGAGGAGATGGCAATGGTGGTAAAGACAGGAGAGATGTATAGAGGAGATGGAACAAGAGAGATGTATAGAGGAGATGGCAATGGTGGTAAAGACAGGAGAGATGTATAGAGGAGATGGCAATGGTGGTAAAGACAGGAGAGATGTATAGAGGAGATGGCAATGGTGGTAAAGACAGGAGAGATGTATAGAGGAGATGGCAATGGTGGTAAAGACAGGAGAGATGTATAGAGGAGATGGCAATGGTGGTAAAGACAGGAGAGATGTATAGAGGAGATGGCAATGGTGGTAAAGACAGGAGAGATGTATAGAGGAGATGGCAATGGTGGTAAAGACAGGAGAGATGTATAGAGGAGATGGCAAAGGTGGTAAAGACAGGAGAGATGTATAGAGGAGATGGCAATGGTGGTAAAGACAGGAGAGATGTATAGAGGAGATGGAACAGGAGAGATGAGAAGAGAAATGTATAGAGGAGATGGAACAAGAAAGATGAAGGGAGAGATGTATAGAGGAGATGGAACAGGAGAGATGAGAAGAGAAATGTATAGAGGAGATGGAACAAGAAAGATGAAGGGAGAGATGTATAGAGGAGATGGAACAAGAGAGATGAGAAGAGAGATGTATAGAGGAGATGGTACAGGAGAGATGAGAAGAGAAATGTATAGAGGAGATGGAACAAGAAAGATGAAGGGAGAGATGTATAGAGGAGATGGCAAAGGTGGTAAAGACAGGAGAGATGTATAGAGGAGATGGCAATGGTGGTAAAGACAGGAGAGATGTATAGAGGAGATGGCAATGGTGGTAAAGACAGGAGAGATGTATAGAGGAGATGGCAATGGTGGTAAAGACAGGAGAGATGTATAGAGGAGATGGCAATGGTGGTAAAGACAGGAGAGATGTATAGAGGAGATGGCAATGGTGGTAAAGACAGGAGAGATGTATAGAGGAGATGGCAATGGTGGTAAAGACAGGAGAGATGTATAGAGGAGATGGCAATGGTGGTAAAGACAGGAGAGATGTATAGAGGAGATGGAACAAGAGAGATGTATAGAGGAGATGGCAATGGTGGTAAAGACAGGAGAGATGTATAGAGGAGATGGCAATGGTGGTAAAGACAGGAGAGATGTATAGAGGAGATGGCAATGGTGGTAAAGACAGGAGAGATGTATAGAGGAGATGGCAATGGTGGTAAAGACAGGAGAGATGTATAGAGGAGATGGCAATGGTGGTAAAGACAGGAGAGATGTATAGAGGAGATGACAATGGTGGTAAAGACAGGAGAGATGTATAGAGGAGATGGCAAAGGTGGTAAAGACAGGAGAGATGTATAGAGGAGATGGCAATGGTGGTAAAGACAGGAGAGATGTATAGAGGAGATGGCAATGGTGGTAAAGACAGGAGAGATGTATAGAGGAGATGGAACAAGAGAGATGTATAGAGGAGATGGCAATGGTGGTAAAGACAGGAGAGATGTATAGAGGAGATGGCAATGGTGGTAAAGACAGGAGAGATGTATAGAGGAGATGGCAATGGTGGTAAAGACAGGAGAGATGTATAGAGGAGATGGCAATGGTGGTAAAGACAGGAGAGATGTATAGAGGAGATGGAACAAGAGAGATGTATAGAGGAGATGGCAATGGTGGTAAAGACAGGAGAGATGTATAGAGGAGATGGCAATGGTGGTAAAGACAGGAGAGATGTATAGAGGAGATGGCAATGGTGGTAAAGACAGGAGAGATGTATAGAGGAGATGGCAATGGTGGTAAAGACAGGAGAGATGTATAGAGGAGATGGCAATGGTGGTAAAGACAGGAGAGATGTATAGAGGAGATGGCAATGGTGGTAAAGACAGGAGAGATGTATAGAGGAGATGGCAAAGGTGGTAAAGACAGGAGAGATGTATAGAGGAGATGGCAATGGTGGTAAAGACAGGAGAGATGTATAGAGGAGATGGCAATGGTGGTAAAGACAGGAGAGATGTATAGAGGAGATGGCAATGGTGGTAAAGACAGGAGAGATGTATAGAGGAGATGGCAATGGTGGTAAAGACAGGAGAGATGTATAGAGGAGATGGCAAAGGTGGTAAAGACAGGAGAGATGTATAGAGGAGATGGCAATGGTGGTAAAGACAGGAGAGATGTATAGAGGAGATGGCAATGGTGGTAAAGACAGGAGAGATGTATAGAGGAGATGGCAATGGTGGTAAAGACAGGAGAGATGTATAGAGGAGATGGCAATGGTGGTAAAGACAGGAGAGATGTATAGAGGAGATGGCAATGGTGGTAAAGACAGGAGAGATGTATAGAGGAGATGGCAAGACTGGTAAAGACAGGAGAGATGTATAGAGGAGATGGCAAGACTGGTAAAGACAGGAGAGATGTATAGAGGAGATGGCAAAGGTGGTAAAGACAGGAGATGCAATAAGACACTCGTTCCTCTCATCGAGTAAATATGTCACAGTGAAGGTACATACATACTGTATGTGCACATACCTACTGTGTATTAGTTCACTATGTCTAGGTACATAGTGTATATAGTACTGTGTTACTGTACTCTGCTGTGTATCCCTTTGCTGTGTATCCCTTTGCTGTGCATCCCTCAGCTGTGCATCCATTTGTTGTGCATCCCTTTGCTCTGTATCCATTTGCTGTGCACCCCTTAGTTGTGTATCCCTTAGTTGTGCATCCCTCAGCTGTGCATCCATTTGTTGTGCATCCCTTAGTTGTGCATCCCTTTGCTGTGTATACCTTAGCTATGCATACCTTAGCTATGCATCCCTTAGCTGTGCATCCCTTTGCTGTGCATCCCTTAGCTGTGCATCCCTTAGCTGTGCATCCCTTTGCTGTGCATCCCTTAGCTGTGCATCCCTTTGCTGTGCATCCCTTAGCTGTGCATCCCTTAGCTGTGCATCCTTTTGCTGTGCATCCCTTAGCTATGCATCCCTTTGCTGTGCATCCCTTAGCTGTGCATCCCTTAGCTGTGCATCCCTATATCATATCTTATTTATCTTCAAACCAGTTCATAGCAAAGGTTTTTGACTTTGCAGCCAAGGAAGGTTAGCACTGTACCAGCTGTACAACCTGTACCTTAATGCTTTATGCAGGCTGTACCTCTATACTGTGCACTGGCTGTACCTCTATACTGTGCACTGGCTGTACCTCTATACTGTGCACTGACTGTACCTCTATACTGTGCACTGGCTGTACCTCTATACTGTGCACTGACTGTACCTCTATACTGTGCACTGGCTGTACCTCTATACTGTGCACTGGCTGTACCTCTATACTGTGGACTGGCTGTACCTCTATACTGTGCACTGGCTGTACCTCTATACTGTGCACTGGCTGTACCTCTATACTGTGCACTGGCTGTACCTCTATACTGTGCACTGGCTGTACCTCTATACTGTGCACTGGCTGTACCTCTATACTGTGCACTGACTGTACCTCTATACTGTGCACTGACTGTACCTCTATACTGTGCACTGGCTGTACCTCTATACTGTGCACTGGCTGTACCTCTATACTGTGCACTGGCTGTACCTCTATACTGTGTACTGGCTGTACCTCTATACTGTGCACTGGCTGTACCTCTATACTGTGCACTGGCTGTACTTCTATACTGTGTACTGGCTGTACCTCTATACTGTGCACTGGCTGTACCTCTATACTGTGTACTGACTGTACCTCTATACTGTACACTGGCTGTACCTCTATACTGTGCACTGGCTGTACCTCTATACTGTGCACTGGCTGTACCTCTATACTGTGTACTGGCTGTACCTCTATACTGTGTACTGGCTGTACCTCTATACTGTGCACTGGCTGTACTTCTATACTGTGTACTGGCTGTACCTCTATACTGTGCACTGGCTGTACCTCTATACTGTGTACTGACTGTACCTCTATACTGTACACTGGCTGTACCTCTATACTGTTCACTGGCTGTGCAGACTATTCACTGGCTGTGCAGACTATTCACTGGCTGTGCAGACTGTACAATGGCTGTGCAGACTGTACAATGGCTGTGCAGACTGTACAGTGGCTGTGCAGACTGTACAATGGCTGTGCAGACTGTACAATGGCTGTGCAGACTGTACAATGGCTGTGCAGACTGTACAGTGGCTGTGCAGACTGTACAGTGGCTGTTCAGACTGTACAATGGCTGTGCAGACTGTACAATGGCTGTGCAGACTGTACAGTGGCTGTTCAGACTGTACAATGGCTGTGCAGACTGTACAATGGCTGTGCAGACTGTACAGTGGCTGTTCAGACTGTACAATGGCTGTGCAGAATGTACAATGGCTGTGCAGACTGTACAATGGCTGTGCAGACTGTACAGTGGCTGTGCAGACTGTACAATGGCTGTGCAGAATGTACAATGGCTGTGCAGACTGTACAATGGCTGTGCAGAATGTACAATGGTTGTGCAGACTGTACAATGGCTGTGCAGACTGTACAATGGCTGTGTAGCCACTACATGATATAGCTACCTTTAATACTTACTGTGTTAAGACTCTCGCTATTAAAGCTACACTGTGTAGTCAGTGTTTGAACATATCGGTGGTATATGTAGTATATGTTAGAACATATCGGTGGTATATGTAGTATATGTTAGAACATATCAGTGGTATATGTAGTACATGTTAGAACATATCGGTGGTATATTTAGTATATGTTAGAATATATCAGTGGTATATTTAGTATATGTTAGAACATATCAGTGGTATATTTAGTATATGTTAGAACATATCGGTGGTATATGTAGTATATGTTAGAACATATCGGTGGTATATTTAGTATATGTTAGAACATATCGGTGGTATATGTAGTATATGTTAGAACATATCGGTGGTATATGTAGTATATGTTCATTTACTTGAAATACTTTTTGTGTTTGTTTGCTCTACAGTATTTACTATTCAGCAACATTATTTAGTGTACCCATACAGTGTACCTCTAGTGTACCCATACAGTGTACCTCTAGTGTACCCTTACAGTGTACCCCTAGTGTAGGTACCCATACAGTGTACCCCTAGTGTACCCATACAGTGTACCCCTAGTGTACCCATACAGTGTACCCCTAGTGTACCCATACAGTGTACCTCTAGTGTACCCATACAGTGTACCCCTAGTGTACCCATACAGTGTACCCCTAGTGTACCCATACAGTGTACCCCTAGTGTACCCATACAGTGTACCCCTAGTGTATCCATACAGTGTACCTCTAGTGTACCCATACAGTGTACCTCTAGTGTACCCATACAGTGTACCCATACAGTGTACCTCTAGTGTACCCATACAGTGTACCTCTAGTGTACCCATACAGTGTACCTCTAGTGTACCCATACAGTGTACCCCTAGTGTACCCATACAGTGTACCCCTAGTGTACCCATACAGTGTACCCCTAGTGTACCCATACAGTGTACCCCTAGTGTACCCATACAGTGTACCCCTAGTGTACCCATACAGTGTACCTCTAGTGTACCCATACAGTGTACCCCTAGTGTACCCATACAGTGTACCCTAGTGTACCCATACAGTGTACCCCTAGTGTATCCATACAGTGTACCTCTAGTGTACCCATACAGTGTACCTCTAGTGTACCCATACAGTGTACCCATACAGTGTACCTCTAGTGTACCCATACAGTGTACCTCTAGTGTACCCATACAGTGTACCTCTAGTGTACCCATACAGTGTACCCATACAGTGTACCCCTAGTGTACCCATACAGTGTACCCCTAGTGTATCCATACAGTGTACCTCTAGTGTACCCATACAGTGTACCTCTAGTGTACCCATACAGTGTACCCATACAGTGTACCTCTAGTGTACCCATACAGTGTACCCCTAGTGTATCCATACAGTGTACCTCTAGTGTACCCATACAGTGTACCTCTAGTGTACCCATACAGTGTAACTCTAGTGTACCCATACAGTGTACCTCTAGTGTACCCATACAGTGTACCTCTAGTGTATCCATACAGTGTACCTCTAGTGTACCCATACAGTGTACCTCTAGTGTACCCATACAGTGTACCTCTAGTGTACCCATACAGTGTACCTCTAGTGTACCCATACAGTGTACCTCTAGTGTACCCATACAGTGTACCTCTAGTGTACCCATACAGTGTACCTCTAGTGTACCCATACAGTGTACCTCTAGTGTACCCATACAGTGTACCTCTAGTGTACCCATACAGTGTACCTCTAGTGTACCCATACAGTGTACCTCTAGTGTACCCATACAGTGGTTCCCAGACATTTCATCTACGTATTTTCGTAAAGGGATATTAACACACTCTAATGTATGTTAATACACTTTGAATTAATTTGTCATACATACACCCCCCTCCCCTTTACATCTTTCAGTATTCTATTTCATAATCAATAAAATGAAGGTTTTAACAAACACTCGGCATTCATGACTTTAAATCGCGCAGTGCGTTGTCGAGATTGTGCAAATGGCGCGGAACATATCTAGTCACTAGGTGTATCTAGTCACTAGGTGTATCTAGTCACTAGGTGTATCTAGTCACTAGGTGTATCTAGTCACTAGGTGTATCTAGTCACTAACTAGGTGTATCTAGTCACTAGGTGTATCTAGTCACTAGGTGTATCTAGTCACTAGGTGTATGTAGTCACTAGGTGTATCTAGTCACTAGGTGTATGTAGTCACTAGGTGTATCTAGTCACTAGGTGTATCTAGTCACTAGGTGTATCTAGTCACTAGGTGTATCTAGTCACTAGGTGTATCTAGTCACTAGGTGTATCTAGTCACTATGTGTATCTAGTCACTAGGTGTATCTAGTCACTAGGTGTATCTAGTCACTAGGTGTATCTAGTCACTAAGTGTATCTAGTCACTAGGTGTATCTAGTCACTAGGTGTATCTAGTCACTAGGTGTATGTAGTCACTAAGTGTATCTAGTCACTAGGTGTATCTAGTCACTAGGTGTATCTAGTCACTAGGTGTATCTAGTCACTAGGTGTATCTAGTCACTAGGTGTATCTAGTCACTAGGTGTATCTAGTCACTAGGTGTATCTAGTCACTAGGTGTATCTACTAGGTGTGTGGGTGTACATAGTGTGTTCAGTTGCCAACTAGTACATAAGGCAGTACTGACAGCAGCTCATGCAGTACTTACTGCTCTCTCTCTCTCTAATACTCACCTGCAGTAAGTACTGCAATATTGAGTGAGTGTCTACGGTACATACTGTACAGTACATACTGTACTCACTACAGTACATGCAGTACTCACTACAGTACATGCAGTACTCACTACAGTACATGTAGTACTCACTACAGTACATGCAGTACTCACTACAGTACATGCAGTACTCACTACAGTACATGTAGTACTCACTACTGTACATGTAGTACTCACTACAGTACATGTAGTACTCACTACAGTACATGCAGTACTCACTACAGTACATGTAGTACTCACTACAGTACATGCAGTACTCACTACAGTACATGTAGTACTCACTACAGTACATGTAGTACTCACTACAGTACATGTAGTACTCACTACAGTACATGTAGTACTCACTACAGTACATGCAGTACTCACTACAGTACATGCAGTACTCACTACAGTACATGCAGTACTCACTACAGTACATGCAGTACTCACTACAGTACATGCGGTACTCACTAAGTGTCCTCACATTACCGAAGATGTGTTCCCGTTCGATAAGTCATCCTTTGCCCTCTGTCTTACCTCTATGTACTCATAGCATAACATATAATCACTGTGTATAGCTTATGTTCTCTGTTAGTGTATTAGAGTGGTTAGTGTATTAGAGTGGTTAGTGTATTAGAGTGGTTAGTGTATTAGAGTGGTTAGTGTATTAGAGTGGTTAGTGTATTAGAGTGGTTAGTGTATTAGAGTGGTTAGTGTATTAGAGTGGTTAGTGTATTAGAGTGGTTAGTGTATTAGAGTGGTTAGTGTATTAGAGTGGTTAGTGTATTAGAGTGGTTAGTATATTAGAGTGGTTAGTGTATTAGAGTGGTTAGTGTATTAGAGTAGTTAGTGTATTAGAGTGGTTAGTGTATTAGAGTGGTTAGTGTATTAGAGTGGTTAGTATATTAGAGTGGTTAGTATATTAGAGTGGTTAGTGTATTAGAGTAGTTAGTGTATTAGAGTGGTTAGTATATTAGAGTGGTTAGTATATTAGAGTGGTTAGTGTATTAGAGTGGTTAGTGTATTAGAGTGGTTAGTGTATTAGAGTGGTTAGTGTATTAGAGTGGTTAGTGTATTAGAGTGGTTAGTGTATTAGAGTGGTTAGTATATTAGAGTGGTTAGTGTATTAGAGTGGTTAGTGTATTAGAGTGGTTAGTGTATTAGAGTGGTTAGTGTATTGGAGTGGTTAGTGTATTGGAGTGGTTAGTGTATTAGAGTAGTTAGTGTATTAGAGTGGTTAGTGTATTAGAGTGGTTAGTGTATTAGAGTAGTTAGTGTATTATTTAGTGAATAGAGAGAGAAAGATGTGTACTATATTCAGACTGCTAAATGATATTAGTAGTGTATTAGTTAAGTCAGTAATTTACTATGATTGTTAAGAGATATATCAGTTAATTGATATATTAGTCAATTGATATATTAGTTAATTGATATGTTAGTTAATTGATATATTAGTTAATTGATATGTTAGTTAATTGATATATTAGTTAATTGATATATTAGTTAATTGATATATTAGTTAATTGATATATTAGTTAAGTGATATATGAGTTAAGTGATATATTAGTTAGGTAATATATTAGTCAAGTAATATATTAGTCAAGTAATATATTAACTAGTTTCATCTCTTCACTACTCTGTCTTTAGTGTCTTAGCTTCGCAGCTCTTACATGGCTTCACATTATTGCCAATGGTGTACCGTGTACCTGCTGTAGTGTACCGTGTACCTACTGTAGTGTACCGTGTACCTACTGTAGTGTACCGTGTACCTACTGTAGTGTACCGTGTACCTACTGTAGTGTACCGTGTACCTACCGTAGTGTACCGTGTACCTACTGTAGTGTACCGTGTACTTACTCTAGTGTACCGTGTACTTACTCTAGTGTATCGTGTACTTACTCTAGTGTACCGTGTACTTCAGTTCACTAAGGTATATGTATTTTTTCCCGTAGACTTTTCCTCTCATTACCATTTCATTACTCAATATTTTCTATATGAGATATATAATTAATATATAAATAGTTTCTTATCTTTTATATGTTGCGCATCAGTATTTTAATTAGCAATTAATGTATATGATTGTAAATTTAGTTATGTACCCGTATTTACTGTATATTTACCTGAAATGGAGCTCAGCTCTGTACCCAGGGTATGATTGTTGTTGTGTATCATTTTACCTGTAACTTCATCTGTACTTTATTTACCTTGTTTCTATTTTCTTTAACAAAAAGTAAAGTGTCACTGCATTATGTTAATTTCACAAATAGCATTTTAATAATTTTCTATTATTTACAAATGTTACAAATTTGTCATCGTTTACCCAGACCAAAATAGCATCACATGTATAATTCTCATTTGACTGTATGTTACGAATTATCGGTCGGTTTCACATCTTCGGTCATATAAGAAAAAACGATATAATAATGAAAAAAAAAATATTATCCAAGATAGATACCTGAAGATATCATTATTATTAAATTTAATTTCTATTGGTATCCATGATACCCTTAGGTTGTAAGTATCATAGATACCAATAAAATGATAATTATTGTATAGTTTTTTCTTCTATGACCGAAGATGTGAAACCGATCGATAATTCATAGCTCACCCTATACCTCTCGTCTTCTGTTTCTAGCTACTGTTAGTGCTGGTAAATGTCCTGTGAGAGCATAGCTTGAGATTGAATGTCATCCCTCTGTTGACATTCAAAAGTCACTCTGACACACACAAACACTCTAGTTCTTGCTAGAAAGTATTCTTCTCTCAGGCACCCCCTGAGCATTGTACTGCATTGAAATGGATTGAAAAGATACATTATATTTGGTTACTTTGTGAGAATTAGAAATGCATGTATATCATGTATATTCGGTACCCCCTATAAACATACCAGGGCCCCCCAAAGGGGTCCGGGGCACCCCACTTGAAGAACCACTGGTCTGGTACTAGGTGGTCTACCACATTCGTACCATGTGGTCATTCGCAAAAGGCCCACATGGTGACAGTTGTATAGTATATGCTAGAAATATAAATATATTTATGTAATAGTCTATAGTACGTAACTTCAATACACGGTTTTATATAATTTATTCATAATTATGCTTGCAAATTCACGTAAAATAATAGAATCATTTGAATTTGCAAGCATAATAATGAATAAATAATATAAAAAATACGGACTATAACATGAATATATTCTTTGCAAGCTTATTTACTTTTAATACGATAATTTTAACTTAATAAAAGAACGTTCTTTTTGTGACCCACCAGGTAAAGCTGAGGGTATATTCAAATTATTCACAACATTTAGATCACTAAAAGTCAGTAAGAGAATAATTCCTATTTCTCTAATCTGCCCAGACAATATGAAGACACAGCTATGCTCTTACATTTAAAACTAAAATAAAGTAAATAAAGTACTGATGAAGTTACAGGTGAAATGATACACAACAACAATCATACCCTGGGTACAGAGCTGATGAAGTTACAGGTGAAATGATACACAACAACAATCACACCCTGGGTACAGAGCTGATGAAGTTACAGGTGAAATGATACACAACAACAATCATACCCTGGGTACAGAGCTGATGAAGTTACAGGTGAAATGATACACAACAACAATCATACCCTGGGTACAGAGCTGATGAAGTTACAGGTGAAATGATACACAACAACAATCATAATGTCATCTCTACTGCATTAAATGTCATCTCTACTACAGTAATGTCATCTCTACTACAGTAATGTCATCTCTACTGCATTAAATGTCATCTATACTGCAGTAATGTCATCTCTACTGCATTAAATGTCATCTCTACTGCAGTAATGTCATCTCTACTGCATTAAATGTCATCTCTACTGCATTAAATGTCATCTCTACTGCAGTAATGTCATCTCTACTACAGTAATGTCTTCTCTACTGCATTAAATGTCATCTCTACTGCATTAAATGTCATCTCTACTGCAGTAATGTCATCTCTACTGCATTAAATGTCATCTCTACTGCAGTAATGTCATCTCTACTGCAGTAATGTCATCTCTACTGCATTAAATGTCATCTCTACTGCAGTAATGTCATCTCTACTGCATTAAATGTCATCTCTACTGCAGTAATGTCATCTCTACTGCATTAAATGCCATCTCTACTGCAGTAATGTCATCTCTACTGCATTAAATGTCATCTCTACTGCATTAAATGTCATCTCTACTGCAGTAATGTCATCTCTACTGCATTAAATGTCATCTCTACTGCATTAAATGTCATCTCTACTGCAGTAATGTCATCTCTACTACAGTAATGTCTTCTCTACTGCATTAAATGTCATCTCTACTGCATTAAATGTCATCTCTACTGCTGTAATGTCATCTCTACTGCATTAAATGTCATCTCTACTGCAGTAATGTCATCTCTACTACAGTAATGTCTTCTCTACTGCATTAAATGTCATCTCTACTGCATTAAATGTCATCTCTACTGCTGTAATGTCATCTCTACTGCATTAAATGTCATCTCTACTGCAGTAATGTCATCTCTACTGCAGTAATGTCATCTCTACTGCATTAAATGTCATCTCTACTGCAGTAATGTCATCTCTACTGCATTAAATGTCATCTCTACTGCAGTAATGTCATCTCTACTGCATTAAATGCCATCTCTACTGCAGTAATGTCATCTCTACTGCATTAAATGTCATCTCTACTGCATTAAATGTCATCTCTACTGCAGTAATGTCATCTCTACTACAGTAATGTCTTCTCTACTGCATTAAATGTCATCTCTACTGCATTAAATGTCATCTTTACTGCATTAAATGTCATTTCTACTGCAGTAATGTCATTTCTACTGCAGTAATGTCATCTCTACTGCAGTAATGTCATCTCTACTGCATTAAATGTCATCTCTACTGCAGTAATGTCATCTCTACTGCAGTAATGTCATCTCTACTACAGTAATGTCTTCTCTACTGCATTAAATGTCATCTCTACTGCATTAAATGTCATTCCTACTGCAGTAATGTCATTTCTACTGCAGTAATGTCATCTCTACTGCATTAAATGTCATCTCTACTGCATTAAATGTCATCTCTACTACAGTAATGTCATCTCTACTACAGTAATGTCATCTCTACTGCAGCAATGTCATCTCTACTACAGTAATGTCTTCTCTACTGCATTAAATGTCATCTCTACTGCATTAAATGGCATCTCTACTGCATTGAATGTCATCTTTACTGCATTAAATGTCATTTCTACTGCAGTAATGTCATTTCTACTGCAGTAATGTCATCTCTACTGCAGTAATGTCATCTCTACTGCATTAAATGTCATCTCTACTGCAGTAATGTCATCTCTACTGCATTAAATGTCATCTCTACTGCAGTAATGTCATCTCTACTGCATTAAATGTCATCTCTACTGCAGTAATGTCATCTCTACTGCATTAAATGTCATCTCTACTGCAGTAATGTCATCTCTACTGCATTAAATGTCATCTCTACTGCATTAAATGTCATCTCTACTGCATTGAATTTCATCTCTACTGCATTGAATTTCATCTCTTCTGTATTAAATGTCATCTCTACTGCATTAAATGTCATCTCTACTACAGTAATGTCATCTCTACTGCATCAAATGTCATCTCTACTGCATTAAATGTCATCTCTACATCAAATGTCATCTCTACATTAAATGTCATCTCTACATTAAATGTCATCTGTACTACATTAAATGTCATCTCTACTACATTAAATGTCATCTCTACATCAAATGTCATATCTACATCAAATGTCATATCTACATCAAATGTCACCTTTACATTAAATGCCATCTCTACATCAAATGTCATCTTTACATTAAATGTCATCTCTACATCAAATGTCATCTTCACATTAAATGTCATCTCTACATTAAATGTCATCTCTATATTAAATGTCATCTCTACTACATAAAATGTCATCTCTACTACATTAAATGTCATCTCTACATTAAATGTCATCTCTATATTAAATGTCATCTCTACTACATAAAATGTCATCTCTACTACATCAAATGTCATCTCTACATCAAATGTCATCTCTACTACATCAAATGTCTCAACTCTCACAACACTCTGTTGTTTGTTGCTTAATTTGTCCTTGGTACTTCATACACTGTAGCGGTCAGTTGCACTGTATGTACACACACACACACACACACACACCTATATACGGTATAGGAACATGTGTACAGTCACTGTGCAGTTTGCTGTGCACTGTACAAAGTCACTATGCACTGTGCAAAGTCACTATGCACTGTGCAGTTTGCTGTGCACTGTACAAAGTCACTGTGCACTGTGCAGTTTGCTGTGCTCTGTGCAAAGTCACTGTGCATGAATTCGTGAAAAGTATTGTACAGGGTGATTGTTAAGGATTTTCGTAGTAAATATTAAATATTATTTTATTTTAAAAAGGTATTCTCTGGTGACCAATTATTATTTTCTTAAATTTGTGATTATTTTTTTATCAATCTAAAAAATCCGCGATTTTTTTTGTATAAAACTCCCGTATTATAGCTACCAGAAACTATATTTTAAATAAAATATTATTCATTTTATGTTATAATTTATAAAGTCCATTACTCAGCAATCACCCTGTATATTGCAGTGTACAGTCAAGTGAAAAGTGCATCGGTGATATTTTCGCACTTGACTAATTTCGCATTACGTTACGAATTGTAATGTTTGTAGATATTTTAAAATGGGTCTGGGTACACGACGATAAATTTGTAAGATTTGAAAATAATAAAAAATTAGAAAACTGTTATTTATGAAATTAACATAATGATAGTACATGTTTCTTCCTGTTTCTTCATATCTAATCCAGGTATCATTTGACCCGTGTACATGACCATTACTAAAGGTCATACATGAACACACACACACTGTGTATACACACAATGTATACACAGTGTGTACATTGGCCTTCGACTGGTGAAACGCTCTCTACTACATTCTATCTCGGTTACTCTCATGTCTTGGCAGCTAGCAAAGAAACAGTTATACCTACATGTGCATAGAACACCTTTTAGAGTTATACCTACATGTGCATAGAACACCTTTTTAGAGTTATACCTACATGTGCATACAACATCTTTTGTAGTTCTACCTACATGTGCATAGAATACCATTCTACCTACCTGTGCATAGAATACCATTCTACCTACCTGTGCATAGAATACCATTCTACCTACCTGTGCATAGAATACCATTCTACCTACCTGTGCATAGAATACCATTCTACCTACCTGTGCATAGAATACCATTCTACCTACCTGTGCGTAGAATACCATTCTACCTACCTGTGCATAGAATACCATTCTACCTACCCGTGCATAGAATACCATTCTACCTACCTGTGCATAGAATACCATTCTACCTACCTGTGCATAGAATACCATTCTACCTACCTGTGCATAGAATACCATTCTACCTACCTGTGCATAGAATACCATTCTACCTACCTGTGCGTAGAATACCATTCTACCTACCTGTGCATAGAATACCATTCTACCTACCTGTGCATAGAATACCATTCTACCTACCTGTGCATAGAATACCATTCTACCTACCTGTGCATAGAATACCATTCTACCTACCTGTGCATAGAATACCATTCTACCTACCTGTGCATAGAATACCATTCTACCTACCTGTGCATAGAATACCATTCTACCTACCTGTGCATAGAATACCATTCTACCTACCTGTGCATAGAATACCATTCTACCTACCTGTGCATAGAATACCATTCTACCTACCTGTGCATAGAATACCATTCTACCTACCTGTGCATAGAATACCATTCTACCTACCTGTGCATAGAATACCATTCTACCTACCTGTGCATAGAATACCATTCTACCTACCTGTGCATAGAATACCATTCTACCTACCTGTGCATAGAATACCATTCTACCTACCTGTGCATAGAATACCATTCTACTTACCTGTGCATAGAATACCATTCTACCTACCTGTGCATAGAATACCATTCTACCTACCTGTGCATAGAATACCATTCTACCTACCTGTGCATAGAATACCATTCTACCTACCTGTGCATAGAATACCATTCTACCTACCTGTGCATAGAATACCATTCTACCTACCTGTGCATAGAATACCATTCTACCTACCTGTGCATAGAATACCATTCTACCTACCTGTGCATAGAATACCATTCTACCTACCTGTGCGTAGAATACCATTCTACCTACCTGTGCGTAGAATATCTTTTCAGCTACATGTGCATAGATCACCGTAGTTATCATTTCTGTTTTTTGCATCCACCAAATTTAATTGTTATTAACTTAATTTTCTTTAGTATTTTTGTCCGAAGAATAAGAACATCATAACCGTAGAAACGAATACTTTTTAGCTCTAAGCTTTTGCAGTTATTTATTCTCTATCCATTTCTATTTATTATGAGATATCTCTTCATAAATGGCCTTAATGTAGTTTGTCGTAGCTATCCGCTAGTTTGTTGTACTGCGCACTTCATGATTGTTTACTGACCTGTATAAGCCATCCCAATATACATAGATCGGACCTTCCCTGTTTCGGTGGTATTCATTTTTCATTTATTAATTCTCTACCGCACTCACACCCCCTGCCAGGTCATTAAACATTTATTATGTGTACAGTACAAACTATCGGATACAACAAACTAGTGGATGGTGTACTATGCACATGTAGGTAGCATTACATGTGCATAGTACACCACCAGTGTCAGAGTTACTATCAATTATGAGCAATAATAACAAGCTAAGCATCAGCTAAGGTGCTTATAACACTGATTGCTATGTATTATTATTACTAGATAATATATACGTGTATAATGATATAAGTTAGGTAGACACCTCTTCATGTATATAGCTACCTTTAACAGTATCCCTTAGCTACCTTAAAGTATCCCTTAGCTACCTTAAAGTATCCCTTAGCTACCTTAAAGTATCCCTTAGCTACCTTAAAGTATCCCTTAGCTACCTTAAAGTATCCCTTAGCTACCTTAAAGTATCCCTTAGCTACCTTAAAGTATCCCTTAGCTACCTTTAACAGTATCCCTTAGCTACCTTAAAGTATCCCTTAGCTACCTTAAAGTATCCCTTAGCTACCTTTAACAGTATCCCTTAGCTACCTTTAACAGTATCCCTTAGCTACCTTAAAGTATCCCTTAGCTACCTTAAAGTATCCCTTAGCTACCTTTAACAGTATCCCTTAGCTACCTTTAACAGTATCCCTTAGCTACCTTTAACAGTATCCCTTAGCTACCTTTAACAGTATCCCTTAGCTACCTTTAACAGTATCCCTTAGCTACCTTTAACAGTATCCCTTAGCTACCTTTAACAGTATCCCTTAGCTACCTTTAACAGTATCCCTTAGCTACCTTTAACAGTATCCCTTAGCTACCTTTAACAGTATCCCTTAGCTACCTTTAACAGTATCCCTTAGCTACCTTTAACAGTATCCCTTAGCTACCTTTAACAGTATCCCTTAGCTACCTTTAACAGTATCCCTTAGCTACCTTTAACAGTATCCCTTAGCTACCTTTAACAGTATCCCCTCTCTTTACCAGTATCCCCTCTCTTTACCAGTATCCCCTCTCTTTACCAGTATCCCCTCTCTTTAACAGTATCCCCTCTCTTTACCAGTATCCCCTCTCTTTAACAGTATCCCCTCTCTTTACCAGTATCCCCTCTCTTTAACAGTATCCCCTCTCTTTAACAGTATCCCCTCTCTTTAACAGTATCCCCTCTCTTTAACAGTATCCTCTCTCTTTAACAGTATCCCCTCTCTTTAACAGTATCCTCTCTCTTTACCAGTATCCCCTCTCTTTACCACCGTATCCCCTCTCTTTACCAGTATCCTCTCTCTTTACCAGTATCCCCTCTCTTTACCAGTATCCCCTCTCTTTACCAGTATCCCCTCTCTTTAACAGTATCCCCTCTCTTTAACAGTATCCCCTCTCTTTAACAGTATCCCCTCTCTTTAACAGTATCCCCTCTCTTTAACAGTATCCCCTCTCTTTAACAGTATCCCCTCTCTTTACCAGTATCCCCTCTCTTTACCAGTATCCCCTCTCTTTACCACCGTATCTCTCCAATGTTGTCAAGACATTCAGTTCAAATTATCTTCTTCACAAGGAAATGAGAATAGCTCCTAATTATGTCCGTTGCCATGGTGACATATGGCATGTAATTACCGGGTCAATGACCTAACTAACCACAGTGTCCTAGGTACATTTTATGCACAATTACAGGCCTTTTTACGCTAACCTAATGATATAAATACGCTCCCCCAATTTTATGCAATCCCCTATTATTTTGTGTAATTTGAAGCTTAAAGACGATGTAGTTATTGCTGTGTTCTGAAGGGGGCGGAGTCTTGGTGTACGTGTTAATAGGGGGCGGAGCTTGTTGCTCCTCTATCAATTGATCACTTTACCGCCATGCAAAGCTTCAGATCATTTCACCGCTCTCGTAGCAATAGCATGCACGTGGTATGTTTTTGTTGATCTAGTCCACGCCAGGTCTGATAAGAGGGGTGGAGCCTAGTGAGTGGGTGGAGCGTTAGCGTTCTTGCAGTGTACGGTGGCGCCACATGGTCCCTAGCGGCGAGAAATGTAACAGGCGAAACGTACTCTATAGCCAGCATGTATTCGCTCGCTCTTTCTTTCTTTTGGCAACAAGCAAACTATTTGAGAAGGAGGAAATAGAAGCGAGGCAATAAATATAGAGCATTCTCTCTGGTTATTTCTTTTCAGGGCAGGCAACACAACTCATTTGTTTGATGGCACAAGAAGCGTCTCTGGCCAATTTCAAATCTACGGACTTTCTACACTAAAATATTTAACTCGTGTACATTTGTTTGGATAGATTTAGTATGTCACAATGACTAAGGGCGTTTTTTTGCATGCCACAGCTAAGAAAATGGTGCATGAATAAACATTACGAGTGAATAAATGTATGTGTTTTGTATGTACCCTTAGATTGAGCGTTTTTCATGCTACATGTAGGCCTCAGTTTTAAATGTAAGAGCATAGCTGTGTCTTCATATTGTCTGGGCAGATTAGAGAAATAGGAATTATTCGCTAATTGACTTTTAGTGATCTAAATGTTGTGAATAATTTAAACTTTATTGATATCAAATAAAATAGATTGTCTTATTTTTGTATAATTTAGTACTATCAAACTTTAAAAGTAACTATTAGGGAAAATGTTAATATTAACCTATTAATATATATTAAATAATAGAAATACATAAAAAATATAATCAGATAGGTAAATACTAGTAGATTTTGATAATTAACTAGGTTATCCACGCAATAAGTAGACACTCCCAGTACTCGCAAAGTGGTTGTTAGCAGAGGACATGAACCATCCTTGGAAACTACTCAATGACACTTATCATGAATTAAGTTAACCCACTTTCCGAGTACTGCGACCCTTAGAATCTTCTCGTCCCACTAACGTCTAATGTCTGACTATGACGTCTAATGTCTCACTATGACGTCTAATGTCTCACTATGACGTCTAATGTCTCACTATGACGTCTAATGTCTCACTATGACGTCTAATGTCTCACTATGACGTCTAATGTCTCACTATGACGTCTAATGTCTCACTATGACGTCTAATGTCTCACTATGACGTCTTATGTCTCACTATGACGTCTAATGTCTCACTATGACGTCTAATGTCTCACTATGACGTCTAATGTCTCACTATGACGTCTAATGTCTCACTATGACGTCTAATGTCTCCCTCTAACGTCTAATGTCTCCCTCTAACGTCTCCGTTTCTTTTTCAGGTGTTGGTGGAGTACGATGATGTCCCCTGGCACCGCAGAGAATGGCTCCACGTGTATCAGAAGGAGACATTCCAGCTGTTTGCCTTAGAGCACACCCTAGTGTTCCACCAGAGAAATGCCTCTAGGAGTCACCGCAACAACCCTGTGCTCCACCCGGCACTGGTGAGCTAACCGCAGAGAATGTTCGATTGAAAAGATTCATCCAATTATCTAGAGGTTATTTAGACCCGACTTTGAAGGTTTTTCTCGGGTTTCAAGTTTTTGAATAGAAAGATTTTTCTTCATCAGAACAAGGAGTATCATCCTGATGAGGAAACCAAAAAATCCTTCAACGTTGGGTTTAAATAACTTTTTGATCAATTTTGTAACAGTATTGGGGCAATGTTGTAACAGTATTGGGGCAATGTTGTAACAGTATTGGGGCAATGTTGTAACAGTATTGGGGCAATGTTGTAACAGTATTGGGGCAATGTTGTAACAGTATTGGGGCAATGTTGTAACAGTATTGGGGCAATGTTGTAACAGTATTGGGACAATGTTGTAACAGTATTGGGACAATGTTGTAACAGTATTGGAGCAATGTTGTAACAGTATTGGGGCAATGTTGTAACAGTATTGGGGCAATGTTGTAACAGTATTGGGACAATGTTGTAACAGTATTGGGACAATGTTGTAACAGTATTGGAGCAATGTTGTAACAGTATTGGGGCAATGTTGTAACAGTATTGGGGCAATGTTGTAACAATATTGGGGCAATGTTGTAACAATATTGGGGCAATGATGTAACAAATGGATATTGTATGAATGTTCTTTATCGTAAGAGTTCATCCCTAGTCTGTTTTCTTCTCTTCCCCTCTTCTCTTCTTCCCCTCTTCTCTTCTTCCCCTCTTCTCTTCTTCCCCTCTTCTCTTCTTCCCCTCTTCTCTTCTTCCCCTCTTCTCTTCTTCCCCTCTTCTCTTCTTCCCCTCTTCTCTTCTTCTCCTCTTCTCTTCTTCTCCTCTTCTCTTCTTCCCCTCTTCTCTTCTTCTCCTCTTCTCTTCTTCTCCTCTTCTCTTCTTACCCTCTTCTCTTCTTCCCCTCTTCTCTTCTTCCCCTCTTCTCTTCTTCTCCTCTTCTCTTCTTCTCCTCTTTTCTTCTTCCCCTCTTTTCTTCTTCCCCTCTTTTCTTCTTCCCCTCTTTTCTTCTTCCCCTCTTCTATTCTTCCCCTCTTCTCTTCTTACCCTCTTCTCTTCTTCCCCTCTTCTCTTCTTCTCCTCTTCTCTTCTTCTCCTCTTTTCTTCTTCCCCTCTTTTCTTCTTCCCCTCTTTTCTTCTTCCCCTCTTTTCTTCTTCCCCTCTTTTCTTCTTCCCCTCTTTTCTTCTTCTCCTCTTCTCTTCTTCTCCTCTTCTCTTCTTCCCCTCTTCTCTTCTTCTCCTCTTCTCTTCTTCCCCTCTTCTCTTCTTCCCCTCTTCTCTTCTTCCCCTCTTCTCTTCTTCCCCTCTTCTCTTCTTCCCCTCTTTTCTTCTTACCCTCTTTTCTTCTTACCCTCTTTTCTTCTTACCCTCTTTTCTTCTTACCCTCTTTTCTTCTTACCCTTTTTTCTTCTTACCCTCTTTTCTTCTTCTCCTCTTCCCCTTTTTCCCCTCTTCCCCTTCTTCCCCTCTTCCCCTTTTTCCCCTCTTCCCCTTCTTCCCCTCTTTTCTTCTTACCCTCTTCTCTTCTTACCCTCTTCTCTTCTTACCCTCTTCTCTTCTTCCCCGTTTCTCTCTTTTCTTTTCCTACTCTGTGTCTATCTACAATATTGACGTTTAATGTACTTCTAATCTACCTACTTATTACTCTTTTGTCATGTATGTTCATTAATGAAATCTTTCTTTAATTTAGATTAAAATTGTTAAATAAGTACATAAATATTATTGTTATAATATTGAGAACAAAAAAATAGATAGAATTTTCATGCTATTTTTCTGTAACTTATTTCCCCTACCCTATGCTCCTTCTTGGAGTAGCTTTTCTGCATCTATGAGCATTTCCACTGATATGGTGGTGGGTGACTTTGCTCATGGAGCCACTTTTCTTTCTGACTACTTCTTCCAGTTCCTTGTATTTAATTTCCCTCTTAGCACCCCCACCCAATACCATTTCTTGATTATTCTTTCTTTTTCTTTGCAGAGTTTCTGTCTCCTGGTTGACAATGTGGGGCTGAGCAAACACCATCTGCAGCCTATAGAGTACCTCTGCGATAAGGCAATAGAGCATGTGGAGACACAGCATCTCGCACTCTATCAGGTGAGACATTATTGAGAGTGTAGAAGAAAAGGTCTACAAACATTACAATTAGTGAAGTCTCTTTTGGAAATTAGGGAACTGTGAAGAAAGCATTACTGGTACACTTTTTGACTGCAGGTAAATCTCTATAGCCTGTACTATATATGTACCTGTATCTCTATACTGTATATGTACCTGTATCTCTATACTGTATATGTACCTGTATCTCTATACTGTATATGTACCTGTATCTCTATACTGCATATGTACCTGTATCTCTATACTGCATATGTACCTGTATCTCTATATCTAAATGGTAATAAAATGTCAGGTGCTTTTAATTGAATAATTCAGTGAGTTATTTTAGCGACAAAATGTCACACTGCATGATATGTGACGTTACACTGCATGCTATGTGACGTCACATTGCATGCAGTGTGACGTAACGGGCTAGTACACTAGTTACAAATATCGATACTATTGAAAACACGTTGTTCTTAACGGGCAAGTACACTAGTTACAAATATCGATACTATTGAAAACACGTTGTTCTTAACGGCAAGTACACTAGTTACAAATATTGATACTATTGAGAACACGTTATTCTTTACGGGCAAGTACACTAGTTACAAATATTGATACTATTGAAAACACGTTGTTCTTAACGGGCAAGTACACTAGTTACAAATATTGATACTATTGAAAACACGTTGTTCTTAACGGGCAAGTACACTAGTTACAAATATTGATACTATTGAGAACACGTTATTCTTTACGGGCAAGTACACTAGTTACAAATATTGATACTATTGAAAACACGTTATTCTTTACGGGCAAGTACACTAGTTACAAATATTGATACTATTGAAAACACGTTGTTCTTAACGGGCAAGTACACTAGTTACAAATATTGATACTATTGAGAACACGTTATTCTTTACGGGCAAGTACACTAGTTACAAATATTGATACTATTGAAAACACGTTGTTCTTAACGGGCAAGTACACTAGTTACAAATATTGATACTATTGAGAACACGTTATTCTTTACGGGCAAGTACACTAGTTACAAATATTGATACTATTGAAAACACGTTGTTCTTAACGGGCAAGTACACTAGTTACAAATATCGATACTATTGAAAACACGTTATTCTTTACGGGCAAGTACACTAGTGTTTTAATATCTTGATTGTTTCAGTTCCATGTTCTTTTCTTTTTCTTTCCTGTATTTCTTGTTTCCATTCCTTTTCTCCGTGCCAGTTGGCCTCCTTCCAAATATTCGTTGGTCCATTATGGTCTCCATAGGTCTTTATAGTCTCCATAGGTCTTTATAGTCTCCATAGGGTCTTTATAGTCTCCATAGGGTCTTTATAGTCTCCATAGGGTCTTTATAGTCTCCATAGGGTCTTTATAGTCTCCATAGGTCTTTATAGTCTCCACAGGGTCTTTATAGTCTCCATAGGTCTTTTTAGTCTCCATAGGTCTTTATAGTCTCCATAGGTCTTTATAGTCTCCATAGGTCTTTATAGTCTCCATAGGGTCTTTATAGTCTCCATAGGGTCTTTATAGTCTCCATAGGGTCTTTATAGTCTCCATAGGTCTTTATAGTCTCCACAGGGTCTTTATAGTCTCCATAGGTCTTTATAGTCTCCATAGGTCTTTTTTCATTTTTACCATGTTTATTTTTACCATGTTTATCATTTTTTTAACACTCCTTGAAGTTTTAGAGGATAGCGCTAGGGTTATGCTCTTCAACTACGAGGTCTTAGATTTTGTTTTAGGTAGGCTCGTAGGCTTCATTTACTATCACCTCTTCATTTTCCTCTTCCGTCCGTGAGTGCAGACACCGGTGCTTGTGCCCCTGTTCCTCACATTCCTTGGTAAGTGACTGCATTCACGGGAGTAGCTTTTCTGCATTCATGAACCTGGTAGGTGACTTTGCTCATGAAGCCACTTTTCCTTCCGACTGCTTCTACCAGGCCCTTGTATTTAGTATCCCTTTAGTGCGCAGTGAATGTTTTTAAAGTAGAGTTTTCACATTCATTGTATTTAATGAATAGAGTTTGAGTGGTAACCATAGCGACGAGTGAGGGTAATTAGGAGGGGGGGGGGGGAGAGGGGTATTGAAGATGTAGTGCTGCCACTGAATGAGTTAGAACTGAATGGTGAATGAGTTAGAACTGAATGGTGAATGAGTTAGAACTGAATGGTGAATGAGTTAGAACTGAATGGTGAATGAGTTAGAACTGAATGGTGAATGAGTTAGAACTGAATGGTGAATGAGTTAGAACTGAATGGTGAATGAGTTAGAACTGAATTGTGAATGAGTTACAACGGAATGGTGAATGAGTTACAACGGAATGGTGAATTGTGAAAACGGAAAGGTGAATGGCAAGAACTGTATGAGTTAGAACTGAAAATCTCACTCTATTGTGTACCCTTATTATTTATAAATAGCTAGTTCATTTTAATCTTCATCATTTCTTACTTGCTTTTAACTAGTACTCTCTGTTGATTACAGGAGGGCAAGAAGTCCCCTTGCAGCAGTGCAGCAGATGCAGATGTGCGTGCCTGGGTGGCAGAGCAGGATGGCCAGAGGATTCTAGTTGACACTCCCTCGGTGTTGGTTGGCTTCAGGGTGCAGGTGTACAGAGCCGAGGGTACAACACAGTGGTACACAGCTGTCATCATCAACTACAACGACTCTACCAAGGTACGTCATTAGCTCCATGACGTCCAGTTATCCTACTCGTGTCAAATGTGATAGGTGGTCCGTGGATCATCAGCTATTTTCAGTTTAGGTTGGTAAAAAATGAAGGTCTAGAACCACTGATTCGTAGCATAGGTACACTGACTTTGTTTTTACTCATAGGAGCTGACGGTGACGGATGACACTGTGCTGGAAGAGCATTGTGAAGACCCATGCCTACTGCAGATAAAACTCATAGGAGAGGGGGGTGAGTGCATTGGACCTGTTGCTATATCTGCATTTAGTACCGAGGCCCAGTCTATACTGGCAGGAGAAACGCCGCGTTTCCACGCCCAGTATACGCCTCTTCAATTAATCACGGTTGAAAATGGAAAGCAAATTTGCAGTCTATACTAGCGTTTTTACCGCTTTCCATTCGTTTAACCGTGATTAATTGAAGAGACGAAACGTGGGCAGTAAAAACGCGCCGTTTTTACTGCTACTATAGAGAAGTCCTAACAGATAATTACCAATTAACAGCAAAGATGTTAAAAGATCTATCTTATACCATTAGGTACTCCCCCCATGTTCTAATGGTATTTCCCCCTTCTTTCCCCAGTGGTGGAAAGTATTCTACGGGGTGATAGCGCTGGTGTATCGTCACGACGATCCAGAAGTCACGCCGTACTATCCGGGGTGAGTAAAAACAAACCACAACTTTTAACTACTTTAAACCTTTCTTGCCGAATGGGCTAATTATGTCCCACTAGTAACATTCATTAGGATATATTGTCCCAATAGTCTGTGATGTAGCTACACGACTGGTAAGGGACATATTGTCCCATCACGAGTTTGACATAAACACTACATATCAATAGATTAAAATAAGGTACAAGTACATAAATATTATTATAAAAAAATTATTACTCCTTGTGTACTCAGGAAAAAAGTTTGCGCGAAAGGGTTAACTACGACACCCCAGTGATTTTAAACCACATTGTGTGTATAGTATTCAAACCTAATGCTGATGTGGAGTGTATAAGTACCGCCCCATTTGCTCATTCTTGAGAATGCGCTGCGAATTCTCGTAAGCAAATATATCATAATTGTATCTTTTCAATCTATTTCAATGCAGTAGCTACTATGCTCAGGGGGTGCCTGAGAAAAGCAAGGGGTGTGCGAGAAGAATACTTCAAGAACCACTTAACTAGCGGATACAACTAACTACATCTATGTTGAGGTTCAAAATAATCTTCATTAAGCCTATATATTAATATATGACGATTACTTGAAACGTTAGCTATGTAGTTTGTTGTACCCGCTAGTCATGATAAATTAAATGAAGTCAGTAACGCACGCTCGTCATCAGGGGGTTAAATGAGCTTAAAAACGCGCAGCGTATTCTTGAGATTGTGCAAATTGTGCGGAAGATATATACGGTAATAGATCTTTTACCCCTTGTATAGCTGAGCAAGTAAGTACAAGTTACAGGGGGGTAACTGTAGTGACTGAAATATAATTTACAGTGAGTGTAATGTTAAGATCTTCCTGTTTATTAATAGCCTATTTAAAGTTTCATCTGGTGTTTAATTCACACCTGGTAATTGGAGCTTTACCCTATATTACATTGTTATTATTATTTTTCATATAATTACCGTTATTATTCTCTATGGCATATTGTATTGAAATATTATCAGGTATTTTATTCACATCTGGTAATTATTTTTTTTTAATTTTCAAGGATGTGATTATTATCTTTGATATATAGATTTATTTAGTGAGGTAATTAGGTTCCTTTTTTAGTGATCAGTATTCCTTTTTTATACTGTTCCTTCCTCATAGTGTTCCCTCTTTATAGTGTTCCTTCCTTATAGTGTTCCTTCCTTACAGTGTTCCGTGTTCCTCATTTTCTCTCAGTGTATCTCATTCCCATCCCTATCGTTCGATAAGTAAGTCTCATCTGCAAGATGATAAGCGCTATCTCTCTTATCAGTAGTACAGATAGACACATCAGATGCACCGTATCACATGTACTGATGCTGACAGTACAGCTGTGTACTCTAATCTAATCTGTACTGTGTACTTCATTACTATGGTTTTACTTTATTTATTTGGATGTTGGTAACCATAACTAACATTTTAGAGGTTAACGTAGGTAGGTATTAATCGCAGTGTTTAAATATCAACATTTCTCTTACAGTTTAAATTTCTATAATAAACAAAAATAGGTAGGTAGTAAATAAATATAAAATGATATCAAATTCACTTCACTAAGCCCTTTATTTTTTCTCTTCAGGTGCGGCCCATCAAACGTGACACCCAAGCGAACCAAACACCAAAAAACAATCGCAACAAAAACTCTTCAGTGCGACACACAGGGACCGAACAAAATAGCATAGGCATTAAGATATCGAACAATAAAATCACCAGCAACCTCATAATACCAGTAACCAGGGTAAACACCGTGAGCAACACCATCAACAGGGTCATTAGCAGTGGTCTGCACTTCAGAAAGTCAAATAACAACGACGAAGATATCAAAAAAACCAACAACAATATTCTTGAAAATTCAGCTCCTGCCACACCCCCCGCTGAACTATCAGATCCCCCTGTACCAGCTTCCCCCATCTATTTGGGTGATAAAGACTCGGTGGTGACCCTAGCTGATAATCCCCTACCGACACCCCCGGCGGAGACCTCTTCCTCCACCCCCATAGTGATAGGATCAGACATCGCTACTACCGAGTGCTACGTGTCGCTCTCTTCGTGCGATTCTGGGACCAATTCACCCTTAGCAGATAATTCTAAGTCTCCGTCTTATCCCGGTCCTTTTCAAGTTAAATCTGTAGATTCTTCAAAGTTTGTAGATTCTTCAACTGTAGATTCTTCAAAGTTCGTAGATTCTCCAACTGTGGATTCTTCAAAGTTCGTAGATTCTCCAACTGTGGATTCTTCTAAGTTTGTAGATTCTCCAACTGTAGATTCTTCAAAGTTTATAGATTCTCCAACTGTAGATTCTTCAAAGTTCGTAGATTCTCCAACTGTAGATTCTTCAAAGTTCGTAGATTCTCCAACTGTAAATTCTTCAAAATTCGTAGATTCTCCAACATCTGCTACAAAGGACGAGGACAGTTGCGACGAAGTGCAATGTCTAGATGACCCTAAAATTTTTAAATCTAATTTCACTTTTCCGAGACTCAGAGTGAAATCTACCGAGTCTTTGACTGAACAACCCAAGTTTAGCTCAATTAGTACATCGGCCATTGACGAACCTGCAAAATGGAGTGATAGTTTAGCTGATAGTGACGTACCTAGTGACCAAACTTCTAGTAAAGAAAATAGTGATCAGAAGACTAGGACTGAAGACATTGTTGATTGTGAAGGTGGTCATAAAGAAAATACCGAAGTTACTGCTCATTGTAAAGATAATATTGATACAATAGAAATTGGTAATCGTGAAGGTGCTGCAGATCGTAAAGAAATTGTTGATTATAAAAGTGATCGTAAAGAAATTGTTGATTATAACAGTGATCGTAAAGAAATTGTTGATTATAAAAGTGATCGTAAAGAAATTGTTGATTATAAAAGTGATCGTAAAGAAATTGTTGATTATAAAAGTGATCGTAAAGAAATTGTTGATTATAACAGTGATCGTAAAGAAATTGTTGATTGTAAAAAAGAAATTCGAGATTGTAAAAGTGATCTTAAAGAAATTGTTGATCACGAAAATAATCGTAAATTAAATGCTGATCGTAAAGAATTTCTTGATTGTAAAAGTGACTTTAAAGAATTTGCTGATTGTAAAAATGATCGTAAAGAATTTCTTGATTATAACAGTGATCGTAAATTAATTGCTGATCGTAAAGAATTTCCCGTTAAGGATACTACTACTACTACTGCTGATGCTGACTGGTCAACCTACCCAAAAAATTTCACCGTGAATTCCTCTGTAACTTCTTCTGGTAAGTACCTACCTACCTATTTAATTTAAGACTATTTTATCACTTGCACACTACTTGTTCATTACTAAATTAATTGTGTCTATAAAAAGTTAGAATGTTTTAACTAATCTATGCAGATTCCGAATTTCTGATGGTGTTATTCAAACTAAAGCCTAAGATGACTCACAAAAACTCGACTAGTTTGAGTTATTCATGATACAAGCTATCCCATATTCTTTGGTACTCGGTACAAAAACTAGTTTAATCTTTGAACTAGTGACTAGCAGTTAGTTCCAGTAATGGGTAGGTAGGTATAATATAGCAACGGTACTTAATGTAGGTAGGTAGGATTACCATGACTATTTTACTTAATGTAGGTAGGTAATGTTCTTACCGTATTCTAGGTTCACTCATTTTATCTAACAGAAATAGCAATGTAATTACTAATAATTTCATTCATAGAAATAACTCTATTCTAACTGCTGCTTGCAAACACACTGAATCTATGTCCTTATTTAGCTCTTTTTGTTCTCCTTCATTTGATGATGTAAAAAGTCACTTGAGCACCATAGTGTGGGCGTGCAGTGGTGAGTTTCTTGCCATCATTTGCATAAGACTGATTCGAGAACTCTACTGGTGAATCGTAGTGACTCTAAAGTAGAGCTGTACTCTACTGGTGAATCGTAGTGACTCTAAAGTAGAGCTGTACTCTACTGGTGAATCGTAGTGACTCTAAAGTAGAGCTGTACTCTACTGGTGAATCGAAGTGACTCTAAAGTAGAGCTGTACTCTACTGGTGAATCGAAGTGACTCTAAAGTAGAGCTGTACTCTACTGGTGAATCGTAGTGACTCTAAAGTAGAGTTGGTTACTATTCAATGGTTCAGTACCCCATTAGCCCCACTTATGCTGTTTATTTCTGATTTAACTTTTGTATATAGTTAATTTCTAATTTAATATATGTATATACGTTTCGTGTCGCCTCCTGAACTCCTCTGCTAGGTTATTAAATAATCATGGAGTGTACAGTACCATAAACTAGCAGATACAACAAACTACATTATGTTTTAATATAAAAAATCAAAATATGTTGGAGACCAATGGGATGTCGGACCCTTGTTTCACCCTCTGGGCAGACACCTATTATTAATAGAAAATCATGACCACATCTAGGGACCAAACCAGTCTGTTAAAATGGTAGCTATAAAATCTATATCTTGTAACAGGTTAATACACTGCAACCTGATAGCCCACTCCTCCACTTAAAAACACTCCTAGTGTCATGCAACCAAAGGCAATAGATTGTGTAACTTTCTTGCTAGGTTTAGTTTGTTGCTACCTTTGTATTTCTTTGATAATTGGTATATATTATAGCTACCTAGTTAAGTCTATCATATATTATTTATCTCTGTAGAGGGTATTCTTACAGAGGTTAACCCACTGTATATGTATGTATCAAAGAAATCTGCTGAAT
Organism: Caprella mutica; assembly: GCA_947561585.1. NCBI lineage: Eukaryota > Metazoa > Arthropoda > Malacostraca > Amphipoda > Caprellidae > Caprella > Caprella mutica. Next base: position 525,903 of record CANNZV010000261.1, read on the forward strand.
ATTATATCATGATATTGTAAATGTGTTAAAAAATTAGTTTTTAAATTATTAGAAAATATATTTATAAATTGTATTTATTTAATAAGTTTCTAGTCGATTTATCGGTACATGAATTAGGTTCGAGGTCCCATTAGATCCCCCTGGTTCATACATCGGGTTCAAGATCTCCTGACCGGGGAACGGACATAAGCCATCCCGGATACGACCCCCCCCCCTTTTATTTAACTAGGCAACTAACTATACCAGGCGATAAATAACTAAACTTGTTAGTAACTTACTAATCTAGTTAGGTGTTAGTTACTAACCACCTAACAAGGTTAGTTAATACCACGGGTGAGAACACTCTGGTTCATACCACGGGTCCAAGATCTCATTTCCAGCCTCTGGTCCATACCATGGGTTCAACATCTCATGACCACCCCCGTGACTGGCAAAATTTCTCATCGTATTTATTGTCATGACTCAGCTATAGTACCTCTATAGACATTGTAGCCTTAGGTAGATCCTCTTTATCGCAGTATTTCCCATGATTGCCTTTCTTGTTTCCATTCGATGTACACGTTTTATCTAGAAACTAGGTATTTTTTCTATAATCTAGGTATTTATTTCTAGAATCTAGGTTTCTTTTTAGAATGCATGTCCTTTTTTCTAGAATCTAGGTCTTTTTTTTCTAAAATCTAGGGTTTTTTTTAGAATCTATGTATTCTTTTCTAGAATCTAGGAAATTTTTTCTACAATCTAGGTATTTTTTTCTAGAATCTAGGTATTTATTTTTAGAATGTTCTTTTTTCTAGAATTTATGAACTTTTTTTCTGGAATCTAGGTCTTTCAGAATCCAGGTATTTCCAGAATATAGGTCTTTTTTTTCTAGAATGTAGGTCTTTTTTTGTAGAATCTAGGTCTTCTTTTCTAGAATCTAGGTTTTATTTTCTAGAATCTAGGTTTTTCAGAATTTATGTATTTTTTCTAGAATCCAAATCTTTTCTAAAATCTAGATGTTTTCTCCAGAATGTAGGTAATTCTTTTGATTCCTAGATGTTTTTCCTCCACTCCCTTGTAGACATCTCCCAATCTCACCCCAGATTCTGACTCACTAGGAATGTGAACTGAGACAACCTCCCAGTGACCCAAAGAAATGGACACAACTAAGGCACATTCTATACTAGCAGATAGAACGCTGCGTTTTCAATGCCCTGTTTATGTCTCTTCATTTAATCACGGTTAAATGAATAGAAGGCGGTAGAAACGCTAGTATAGACGGTAAATTTACTTTCCATTCATTTAACACGTGATAAATTGAAGAGGCGTAATCTGGGCGGTTAAAACACGGCGTTTTATCTGCTGGTATACAATGGTTCTAATGCTCATTCTATATTAGCGACTAAATCGCCACGATTTTACCGCCTAGTACAGATTGAATATTAAGAGACGTAACGTGGGCGGTGAAAACGCTGACTTAATTCGCTAGTATAGAGTGGGCCTGATCTGCACTGAAACATAATTATCAGATTTTAACCAATTACGTAAAAAAGCATAAAGAATTCATAGAAAACAGCGTCAACTCTTGTACCTAATTTGACCATAAATTCTATGCTGTCCTGTTTTGGATGACTGCAAAGAGCAAACTTTTTAAGATCAATGATGTCATTTGGAGCGCCTTCGCCATCGCAATTTTTATGACTTTGTTTGCGCCAATTTTGGACAGAATGACTGCAACTATTTACATCCATTTGCTGTATAGTATAGATCTAATATCCATTATTCTGTTGTTGGTGCTAACGATTGCTATATACTATATAGTATAGATTGCTATATTTCTAGTACCGATTCTCCTTCCAATTTCCATTATTTATCCCTCCTCACCCCCCCCCCCCCCCTATAAATAATGTGACCATCACTCCAGAGGTTGTACCGTACATTCCTTCACCCTGTTATAGGGTTGTGGTGATTTCCTGAGATGCTCCATAACCCGTTTGTAGGGTTAGTTATTTTCAGAGGTGTACCCTGCATTGCTTAACCCTGTTTCTTACCACCTTGTCTTACCCCTATAGCTTTTCTACATCCATGAGCATTGTCACTGACTGGTGGTAGGTGACTTTGTTCATGGAGTAGCTTTTCTACATCCATGAGCATTGACACTGACTGGTGGTAGGTGACTGTGTTCATGGAGTAGCTTTTCTGCAGCCATGAGCATTGTCAATGACTGGTGGTAGGTGACTTTGTTCATGGAGTAGCTTTTCTACATCCATGAGCATTGTCACTGACTGGTGGTAGGTGACTTTGTTCATGGAGTAGCTTTTCTACATCCATGAGCATTGACACTGACTGGTGGTAGGTGACTTTGTTCATGGAGTAGCTTTTCTACATCCATGAGCATTGTCACTGACTGGTGGTAGGTGACTTTGTTCATGGAGTAGCTTTTCTACATCCATGAGCATTGACACTAACTGGTGGTAGGTGACTTTGTTCATGGAGTAGCTTTTCTACATCCATGAGCATTGTCACTGACTGGTGGTAGGTGACTTTGTTCATGGAGTAGCTTTTCTACATCCATGAGCATTGTCAGACTGGTGGTAGGTGACTTTGTTCATGGAGTAGCTTTTCTGCAGCCATGAGCATTGTCACTGACTGGTGGTAGGTGACTTTGTTCATGGAGTAGCTTTTCTACATCCATGAGCATTGACACTGACTGGTGGTAGGTGACTGTGTTCATGGAGTAGCTTTTCTGCAGCCATGAGCATTGTCACTGACTGGTGGTAGGTGACTTTGTTCATGGAGTAGCTTTTCTACATCCATGAGCATTGACACTGACTGGTGGTAGGTGACTGTGTTCATGGAGTAGCTTTTCTGCAGCCATGAGCATTGTCACTGACTGGTGGTAGGTGACTTTGTTCATGGAGTAGCTTTTCTACATCCATGAGCATTGTCACTGACTGGTGGTAGGTGACTTTGTTCATGGAGTAGCTTTTCTACATCCATGAGCATTGACACTAACTGGTGGTAGGTGACTTTGTTCATGGAGTAGCTTTTCTACATCCATGAGCATTGTCACTGACTGGTGGTAGGTGACTTTGTTCATGGAGTAGCTTTTCTACATCCATGAGCATTGTCAGACTGGTGGTAGGTGACTTTGTTCATGGAGTAGCTTTTCTACATCCATGAGCATTGACACTAACTGGTGGTAGGTGACTTTGTTCATGGAGTAGCTTTTCTACATCCATGAGCATTGTCACTGACTGGTGGTAGGTGACTTTGTTCATGGAGTAGCTTTTCTACATCCATGAGCATTGACACTGACTGGTGGTTGGTGACTTTGTTCATGGAGTAGCTTTTCTTCAGCCATGAGCAGGCTACTTCCTTACTCAGTACACTACCTTCACTATACAGGATATCATTATAGTGGAGTTCTACTGCTTCATCTAACATTTTCAGAGTTAGCGTCCACACGCTGTCAAACTGTTTGACAAACATTTGTTGTGGTATCTAGTTACAGCAATTATAGGAGCTGTATTTAAATTAATCAATTAATTATGCCAAAAAAGTTATATATAATCACCTGTGATTATAATTATAGATTATCTTCATTTTCGTTTCTACTGTTTGGCAAACAGTTTCCCAACATGTTGGCTCTTATTTTAGTGTTTGGCAGACTAGAATGGAGCGGTTCTAACCTGTTTGACCAAGTGTTTGACGGTGTGTACGGGCACATAAGAACATGTTTCGAGTCTTTGACACGTGTGATGAAAAAGTTATTTAAAAGAGATTTTTTTGTCAAAATAATGTAGTTTTTAGATTGATAATTAACATAAATCTTTTTTGTTCATTGAAGTTAATTAATTATTTTAACTTTGTAAATGTGTTAATTTATTTCAAATAGTCTATTTTATTCTAGTATAGGGTAAATTACGACTTATCGAACAGTTCCACATTTTCGATCATAAAAAAGTATATGATCGAACTGGTTATTTCACTTATTATTCTTATATACTTTTCGTAGATGATCGAAAACGTGACACAGTCCGATAACTCGGAAATTACCCCATTTTCTCATATTTTGATAGGTGAGTAACCTTGTAGTGACCTTGAAACGTTTCAAGGTCACTCCTTTATTCACGATAAAAAGGACTATAAATAACATGCATTAAATTTACCTACAATTCACCTTTAAAAGTATATATTCATTTCTATTAAAATTTAAAAGGCTATACTTATATATTTTTAATTACTATATTATTTATATAGTAATCAATTTAAAGTGACCATATACAGTGAGTCCATCTAAAATGTATCCACTGCCATTATTCTACATGTTCATCATACTATGGTACTATGTACAGTATATTGGTACATAGATTGAAATATACATAGGGTAAGTCACGAATTATCGGTCAGTACTACATCTTCGGTCATATAAGAAAATAACGATATAAAAAGTATTAGATACCACTGTGTAATAATAACAATTTTTATATTGTTTTTTCTTATATGTCCGAAGATGTAGTACTGACCGATAATTCGTAACTTACCCTATACCGCATGTTTGCGCAATGCTATTTCCGTCTGGAGGGTACATCTTAGGCTACATATTATGTGCCATAGTAAATTATGTAGGTAGGATAGATAAATATAATATTTCTGTGGTAAATATCGGATATAACTTTCTATAAAATAATTTAACTGAAAATAACCCCTGAAATATTTTCTATGCCAGGAGAAATAAAAGCGAGACATGTCCCACACTTATTCGATTGTCATAATTCTGAGACGTAATAAGAGCGGGGTATGCCTTATATGTATACAGCATAATGTACATATATTAAATAAGTTCTATCGATTGGAATGATAATGTAAATTTTTCTATTACAATATAAGAACATACTGAATAATTCCAAACAAACTAACTGTATTACCTACTTCTTTACTGAGGAGCAATTGTTTTATTTTGGCAGTGTTGTGTCACACTGTATTTGCTCTACAACATTCCTCTGCTTTTTGTTCTTTCGCCCAAGGCATTAGTCTTACGAAGAACTGGCGACTAAATATAACTACAGCTTGAATAATAAAACGAATATCTGACCATAGATCTGAGGGACTGGTTTGAATTGCGATATAAACTGTGTACCGGCTATCTAGATACGAGAGTGCAACTACCTGGTTGGTACACCGGTGACTCAGACTCCAATTCTAGTCTCCATAAGCGCCACGTCTCCAATGCTAGTGTGAACAGTAGAGTCATTCCCTGGTTAGTACACCGGGTTATGGTAGGGCCATAGAAGATTGAGAGGGTGAGTTATGGTGGGGCAATAGAAGATTGAGAGGGGAAAAGTATGGTGGGGCCATAGTAGATTCAAAGGGGAAAGGTATGGTGGGGCCATAGTAGATTCAGAGAGGAAATGTATGGTGGGGCCATAGTAGATTGAGAGGGGAAAGGTATGGTGGGGCCATAGAAGATTGAGAGGGGAAAGGTATGGTGAGGCCATAGAAGATTCAGAGGGGAAAGGTATGGTGGGGCCATAGAAGATTGAGAGGGGAAAGGTATGGTGAGGCCATAGAAGATTCAGAGGGGAAAGGTATGGTGGGGCCATAGAAGATTCAGAGATGAAAGGTATGGTGGGGCCATAGAAGATTGAGAGGGGAAAGGTATGGTGGAGCCATAGAAGATTCAGAGGGGAAAGGTATGGTGGGGCCATAGAAGATTGAGAGGGGGAAGGTATGGTGGGGCCATAGAAGATTGAGAGGGGAAAGGTATGGTGGGGCCATAGAAGATTGAGAGGGGAAATGTATGGTGGGGCCATAGAAGATTGAGAGGGGAAAGGTATGGTGGGGCCATAGAAGATTCAGAGGGGAAAGGTATGGTGGGGCCATAGAAGATTCAGACATAACAACTCACGCATGTGTACAATGTACACATGCGTGTTTTTCTCTAATGTGTACACACACTGTTATAACACACTAATATGTATAACACACACTGTGTGTGTTATACACACTGTGTGTTACACACAGTGTGTGATATACATACACTGTGTGTTATACATACACACACTGTGTGTGTTATACACAGTGTGTGATATACATACACTGTGTGTTACACACAGTGTGTTATCACAAGTGTATCACTCCATTGCCGGCAGTGTGTTTTTCTCAGTAGTCTCTATAGTTCAGTGTAGTGAGGTCCGTGTGTCTAACCCTCTCTCCGCCACACTATAGTCAATGCACTGGCTATACTACAGTGAATATAGTGCCACTATAGTGAGTACAGTGGCTATACTTGTGTGATATTGAGCTATACTAGTGTGATTTGAGGAATATACTATAGTGAATGCAGTGGCTATACTCTATAGTGAATGCAGTGGCTATACTATAGTGAATGCAGTGGCTATACTAAAGTGCATGCAGTGGCTATACTCTATAGTGAATGCAGTGGCTTCTATTAATGATACTAGTGTGATATAGTGAATATAGTGCTATACTATAGTGTTGGAATATACCAAGAATAGCCTCAAAACTGTGAGTATAACCCATTGACTGTGTAACCCACTGCACGGGTTATTAGTGCATTGTAACTCACTGCACGGGTTATTAGTGCATTGAAACTAACTCACTGCACGGGTTATTAGTGCATTGTAACCCACTGCACGGGTTATTAGTGCATTGTAACTCACTGCACGGGTTATTAGTGCATTGTAACTCACTGCACCGGTAATTAGTGCATTGTAACTCACTGCACGGGTTATTAGTGCATTGTAACTCACTGCACGGGTTATTAGTGCATTGTAACTCACTGCACGGGTTATTAGTGCATTGTAACTCACTGCACGGGTTATTAGTGCATTGTAACCCACTGCACGGGTTATTAGTGCATTGTAACTCACTGCACGGGTTATTAGTGCATTGTAACCCACTGCACGGGTTATTAGTGCATTGTAACCCACTGCACGGGTTATTAGTGCATTGTAACCCACTGCACGGGTTATTAGTGCATTGTAACCCACTGCACGGGTTATTAGTGCATTGTAACCCACTGCACGGGTTATTAGTGCATTGTAACTCACTGCACGGGTTATTCCCATTATTCCCCTCACATAACCCATGTTACGGGTTATGTCCTCCAATAACCCATATGTTACTGCAGTGCTAAATAAGTTCATACTATTTATTATGTTTCTTTTACCGTATCTAACATGAGCCAAATTATATCGAATGAATTGCAGCCAGAAATATACACGTGACAAAATTAGCTAATGAAACTAGATAAGTAGTGGTGACTTGCATTAGTTACACACTAGTTACACACTAGTTACACTCTAGTTACACTATTTACACACTAGTTACACACTAGTTACACTTTAGTTACACTATTTACACACTAGTTACACTAGTTACACACTAGTTACACTATTTACACACTAGTTACACTATTTACACACTAGTTACACTATTTACACACTAGTTACACTATTTACACACTAGTTACACTATTTACACACTAGTTACACTATTTACACTCTAGTTACACTATTTACACACTAGTTACACTATTTACACACTAGTTACACTATTTACACACTAGTTACACTATTTACACACTAGTTACACTATTTACACACTAGTCACACTATTTACACACTAGTTACACTATTTACACACTAGTTACACTATTTACACACTAGTTACACTATTTACACACTAGTTACACTATTTACACACTAGTTACACTATTTACACACTAGTTACACTATTTACACACTAGTTACACTATTTACACACTAGTTACACTATTTACACACTAGTTACACTATTTACACACTAGTTACACTATTTACACACTAGTTACACTATTTACACACTAGTTACACTATTTACACACTAGTTACACTATTTACACACTAGTTACATTATTTACACACTAGTTACACTATTTACACACTAGTTACACTATTTACACACTAGTTACATTATTTACACACAAGTTACATTATTGACAAACTAGTTACATTATTTACACACTAGTTACATTATTTACACACTAGTTACATTATTTACACACTAGTTACACTATTTACACACTAGTTACACTATTTACACACTAGTTACATTATTTACACACTAGTTACACTATTTACACACTAGTTACATTATTTACACACTAGTTACATTATTTACACACTAGTTACACTATTTACACACTAGTTACACTATTTACACACTAGTTACATTATTTACATTTTATATATATATTCACTTGTTATTATTTATTAATTGATGTGAAGAAACTAGTAGCTGTATTGGTATCACTTGGTACTGGTGTATTGGTATCACTAGGTACTAGTGTATTGGTATCACTAGGTACTACTAAAACTAGGTACTGGTATCATTTGGTACTGGTGTATTGGTATCACTAGGTTCTGGTGTATTGGTATCACTAGGTTCTGGTGTATTAGTATCACTAGGTACTGGTGTATTGGTATCACTAGGTACTGGTGTATTGGTATCACTAGGTACTACTATTACTAGGTACTGGTATCATTTGGTACTGGTGTATTGGTATCACTAGGTACTGGTGTATTAGTATCACTAGGTACTGGTGTATTAGTATCACTAGGTACTGGTGTATTGGTATCACTAGGTACTGGTGTATTAGTATCACTAGGTACTGGTGTATTGGTATTACTAGGTACTACTATCACTAGGTACTGGTATCATTTGGTACTGGTGTATTGGTATCACTAGGTACTGGTGTATTAGTATCACTAGGTACTGGTGTATTGGTATCACTAGGTACTGGTGTATTAGTATCACTAGGTACTGGTGTATTGGTATCACTAGGTACTGGTGTATTAGTATCACTAGGTACTGGTGTATTAGTATCACTAGGTACTGGTGTATTGGTATCACTAGGTACTGGTGTATTAGTATCACTAGGTACTGGTGTATTAGTATCACTAGGTACTAGTGTATTGGTATCACTAGGTACTAGTGTATTGGTATCACTAGGTACTGGTGTATTGGTATCACTAGGTACTGGTGTATTAGTATCACTAGGTACTGGTGTATTGGTATCACTGGTGTATTGGTATCACTAGGTACTACTATCACTAGGTACTGGTATCATTTAGTACTGGTGTATTGGTATCACTAGGTACTGGTGTATTAGTATCACTAGGTACTGGTGTATTAGTATCACTAGGTACTGGTGTATTAGTATCACTAGGTACTGGTGTATTGGTATCACTAGGTACTGGTGTATTAGTATCACTAGGTACTGGTGTATTGGTATCACTAGGTACTGGTGTATTGGTATCACTAGGTACTACTATCACTAGGTACTGGTATCATTTGGTACTGGTGTATTGGTATCACTAGGTACTGGTGTATTAGTATCACTAGGTACTGGTGTATTGGTATCACTAGGTACTGGTGTATTAGTATCACTAGGTACTGGTGTATTGGTATCACTAGGTAAAGGTGTATTAGTATCACTAGGTACTGGTGTATTGGTATCACTAGGTACTGGTGTATTGGTATCACTAGGTACTGGTGTATTAGTATCACTAGGTACTGGTGTATTGGTATCACTAGGTACCATCTCCCTACTAGTCACACACGTCCCAAATGATTACTATAGTTGCTTCTCAACTAGTTACCATATAAGCTACTCTAACTAGTTGTCTAGTTCTAGTTGTGTCTGATAATTTAGGGTACTAGTCAAGTGCATGAACTACAAGTGCTCTTTATAACTAGGGCCTTAACTAGTTTATTCTGTCTATTTATTTCTATAGGCAGCCTTCTTTGTGTTGTAGATCTTTAAATTCAACGAGAAGAAACAAGGAGCTTTGTGATTTTCTTTCAATATATTGCTGAAGAAAGCATAGTAAACACTATTTTAATTAAATGTTTATAAATTCACAATTGTGCTCAACTAACTAATATAACCGTACACATGTGTTTTAATATTCAAAAGCGTACACAGTACACATGTGCTCTAATATATGAAAGAGTACACATGTGTTTAATTGTGGCTTCTGTTTAATAACCAAGGTATGTAAATTATTAATGAATGTATATTAATAATATAGGTATATATTAATAATATATATTAATATTATTATCTAATTAAATATCTCAAAAAATAACAAGCGCCAAATACATCACTTGAATAGGGACATATATGTCACCATCGGGCATGGAGGGCTAAAGCAACTAGTTATTTGAATCAAATTAATCATTCTAAATAAATTCATCCTATAAATCTTGATCATCTTGAAACTAGTGTCACAATCTTCCTAAATAAGACTTCTAGTTTTTTAACTCGTACTTTAATTCGCTCTGCAAAGATTGTGATACCAATTGCAAATAAGTTGATAATTACTCATGCAACTGTTTGGAAAACTGTTAAACAGTTCAAGGAGACAGGTTCAACCTCTGATAAAACAGGACGAGGCCGTAAACGATGCGTGCGTACAGACCAATGAAACGGAGCATGCGTGAGATGGTGTGTCGAAATTCACGTGGCTCAAAATTGAGTTAAACCGAGATTCACGATTCTCTTTAAGAAAGTAAGATAGCAAGTGGAAAGGGAAGTGTTTCCACAAGTACATACCCCTAGCGATGCATTTTTTCCTAAAGCTGTACTTTGTAATAAAGCTGGTTATGTATCAAATAAGTACAACACTGTAGGAATTGCTTCTTATTCCCCTTTTTAATTAAATAGAAGCTTATAATTTAAATGTACATGTATTAAAAAGATCTGTTTTTCAATTCTGAAACGCCAGTGTTATACCTAGGGTTGTGACGATAGGCTCTACAAATCATAGCTCTAAAGAATATCACAGACGAAATGAAATGGTATCGAATACTACATACCGCTGGTGTAGAACCATTCAATACTTTTTAACTCTCCATAATAGTCTCTATGATATGAAGCATATTGTCACAACCCTAGTGTTTTCTTTTCTTACATTTTTGTTATCGAAGGCGATGTTGTTTTTCTAATTCACAACAAATGCTCTCATTGTTTTTCACAGTGAATGTATTTATAGCATGAGTCAGCAATTAAAATGCACAGTCATATCTTTTACTTTTTATTTAATTACTTTGTTTTATCCTCAGCATTTTCTGTTGTGATGACACGGACTGCGTGGGGTAACTTGCACTTTAGCGAACAGTGACACGTTATCGGACACAAAAAAATGTAATTTATTATTCCACCTGGATGCCAAATAAAATATCGAGTTGAAAAGTAAAACTGTATTTTTCTAGTGTGTCCGAAAATGCGATACTGTCCCATAATACGTAACTTACCCTGTTGAATAGTTTTTGTGTGAGAGTTGAACCTTTGCCAAATGAATACACGAGGAAAAAAGCATCTACACATAATAGTTACTATAAGTAGTATATAAGTAGATATACTATTAAATAGTTACTATTACTATTTAGGTATTTATAGCTTCACGCTTAAACCAGCTCTGTACCCAGGGTATGATTGTTGTTGTGTATCATTTCACATGTAACTTCATCAGCTCTGTACCCAGGGTATGATTGTTGTTGTGTATCATTTCACCTGTAACTTCATCAGTACTTTATTTACTTCATTTCAGTTTTAAATGTAAGAGCATAGCTATGTCTTCATATTGTCTGGGCAGATTAGAGAAATAGGAATTATTCTCTTATTGACTTTTAGTGATCTAAATGTTGTGAATAATTTGAATATTCCCTCAGCTTTACCTGGGGGTGTGTACCCTGGTGGTTGTACTCGTTATTTGACATTCTAGTTATAGGTTTCGTTATAGAAAAAATGCCCCCAGGGGCTTCAACATAAAACTGTCTGTGGTGAATTGGAGTAGCGTCCCTTGTACTCTGAACTGTTGTAATTTGGATTATCTTCTTTACTATGTGTACAATTTGGTAGTTTATTTTATATGTAATTTCGTAGTTCATGTATAATTTTATAATTCATATTTAAGAATACAATTTTTTAGTTGATATATTTTATTGTATATATTTTATTTCCCTGTTAAGTTTATAAATGAACAGGTGTGGGTTATTTCTGACAGATGTTAAAGCTCGTACATCTGTGTACACTGACACATGTGATGTACATTAACTGCTAAAAAAATCATATTGAACACTGTGGGAACAAATGTTAAAATATACCTACTCTAGATAGGGTGAGTTACGAGTTATTGGACAGTTCCACCTTAGCGATCGTGCAAGAAGAAATTAACTGCTAAATTATATCTAATTATTTTGTAGGGTAAGTTACGAGTTATCGGTCAGTACTACATCTTCGGACATATAAGAAAAAACAATATAAAAATTATTATTAGATAGCACTGTGTAATAATAATAATTTCTATATTGTTTTTTCTTATATGACCGAAGATGTAGTACTGACCGATAATTCGTAACTCACCCTATAATTCCGTTATTAATAATTATTAAATTATTAAAAATGTACTGTAGTTATGTTAACTTTTAATTTATTCATAAAATTATATACTATTTATATCACATAGCTATCGTAAATGCCTAACCACGTAACTTATTAGTAAATTTAATAATTATTAATAAAGAAATCATATAAAAAAAATATATAATTTAGCGGTTGAATATTTTTTTCTATGATCGATAATGTGGAACCGTGCGATAACATGGAACTTTCATGCATGTTTCTTTTATATCATTGATATTGCAGTGATGTTATAAATAATAAAGTATAAGTATAATGCTTAATATCAATTATACCATTATTTTTATGTATTTTTTCAAACATTTGCTATACATTTCTCTATTTTATTTTGGCACTGAAAAGTCACTTATTTTACGGAGTTTTATTTAGTTGCATGCGTTGTTCTATTGTTTGTTCCTTGGTCCTGTCGCTAATTCTGTTTTTATGGGTGTGTTTTCGAGTTATTTTGAATGGAAGTGTCTTGTTGTTTGAATTTACTAACACTGTCGGTAATTTGGAGTGAGTGAAGGGTTAGAACAACCATCAGTGTAGTACGCAGTGAAGGGTTAGAACAACCATCAGTGTAGTACGCAGTGAAGGGTTAAAACAACCATCAGTGTAATACGCAGTGAAGGGTTAGAACAACCATCAGTGTAATACGCAGTGAAGGGTTAGAACAACCATCAGTGTAATACGCAGTGAAGGGTTAGAACAACCATCAGTGTAATACGCAGTGAAGGGTTAAAACAACCATCAGTGTAGTACGCAGTGAAGGGTTAGAACAACCATCAGTGTAGTACGCAGTGAAGGGTTAAAACAACCATCAGTGTAGTACGCAGTGAAGGGTTAGAACAACCATCAGTGTAGTACGCAGTGAAGGGTTAAAACAACCATCAGTGTAGTACGCAGTGAAGGGTTAGAACAACCATCAGTGTAGTACGCAGTGAAGGGTTAGAACAACCATCAGTGTAGTACGCAGTGAAGGGTTAGAACAACCATCAGTGTAGTACGCAGTGAAGGGTTAGAACAACCATCAGTGTAATACGCAGTGAAGGGTTAGAACAACCATCAGTGTAGTACGCAGTGAAGGGTTAAAACAACCACCAGTGTAGTACGCAGTGAAGGGATGAAACAACCATCAGTGTAGTACGCAGTGAAGGGTTAAAACAACCATCAGTGTAATACGCAGTGAAGGGTTAGAACAACCATCAGTGTAGTACGCAGTGAAGGGTTAAAACAACCACCAGTGTAGTACGCAGTGAAGGGATAAAACAACCATCAGTGTAGTACGCAGTGAAGGGTTAAAACAACCATCAGTGTAATACGCAGTGAAGGGTTAAAACAACCATCAGTGTAATACGCAGTGAAGGGTTAAAACAACCATCAGTGTAATACGCAGTGAAGGGTTAAAACAACCATCAGTGTAATACGCAATGAAGGGTTAGAACAACCATCAGTTTAATACGCAATGAAGGGTTAGAACAACCATCAGTTTAATACGCAGTGAAGGGTTAGAACAACCATCAATAGTTTTAGCTGTCTAGTAGTTAGCTGTCTAGTAGTGCTGCCAGTACACCAGTTAGCTGTCTAGTTTTAGCCACACATCTGTCAGGTCATAGTGGTCATCTGTAATAAAACATCTGCTGCAATAGATAACTATACACGAAAAACGGAAATTACTATAATATACAGAATACTATAATGTATAGAATACTATAATGTATAGAATACTATAATGTATAGAATACTATAATGTATAGAATACTATAATGTATAGAATACTATAATGTATAGAATACTATAATGTATAGAATAGTATAATGTATAGAATACTATAATGTATAGAATACTATAATGTATAGAATACTATAATGTATAGAATACTATAATGCATAGAATACTATAATGCATAGAATACTATAATGTATAGAATACTATAATGTATAGAATTCTATAATGTATAGAATTCTATAATGTATAGAATTCTATAATGTATAGAATTCTATAATATACAGAATACTATAATATACAGAATACTATAATATACAGAATACTATAATATATATTATAAAGAATAGAGTGATGTTCTCGTTAGATTTTTTAATCGTGTATCCCTTTAAATGGTAATATGCCGTTCGGTTTGTGCCTTGAACTGAAACAAAAATTCAACTGATAAATAATTTATTATATTCCAGCTCTGTCCACGTGTTTTAATCCGTATCCACGATACCTGCAGGTATCATCCGTATCCACGATACCTACAGGTATCATCCGTATCCGTGATACTGTAGGTATCATGGATATGGATAAAAATAGCTTGTTAAAATGTACAATTGTATAGTTTTTGTGTGACCGAAAAAGTTGAAGTATCCGATGATTCGTTAGACATAGGAAATAGAAACTATGGATTAGGACTAGGGACTGAAATAGTAACTAGGTGGGTAATTAACTAGGTAATTGGGGTCAAACATTAACTAGGTGATAGGTAAAGAGTTGCAGCTAGGAGAAGCATAGTGTGCTTTCATTAGCAGTAACTATTTGTGTGTTCTAACTTTTATTATACATTTACTTATGTGTTTATGTACTCTGTTCACATACAATGTTATAAATATGTAACTGTGATTATTAGGATGGATTGGTGTTATTTTATTGCTCACATTATCTCTCTCTCTCTCTCTCACTCTTTATTCACTCTTTCCCACTTTTTATTCATTCTCTCACTCTCTTTATTCACTCTCCTCACTCTCTGTATTCACTCTCCTCACTCTCTTTATTCATTATCTCACTCTCTTTATTCACCTTCTCTCACTCTCTTTATTCATTCTCTCACTTTCTTTATTCACCTTCTCTCTCCTCACACTCTTTACTCTCTTTATTCATTCTCTCACTCTCTTTATTCACCTTCTCTCACTCTCTTTATTCACCTTCTCTCACTCTCTTTATTCACCTTCTCTCTCCTCACTCTCTTCATTCACCTTCTCTCTCCTCACTCTCTTCATTCACTCTCTTTACTCACTCTCTTTACTCACTGTGTGTGAGTTCATTCGTGTAATAGAATTAGTGGTGCATAATACATGAGTGTGCGTTGGCTTTGTCTCCTTTGTTCACTGCACGGAGATACAAAACAACACTACACTCTCATGAATAATACACTGGTGTCAATGTACTCGTGTAGAGGGTGACACTCTCACTGTAGAGAGTGACACTCTCACTCTATACCAGTTGTTCTCAAAGTGGGGGTCCACTGGCACCCCTTCGGGGCTCCCATTTTTTTTATATGTTACTGAAAAGTTTGGTTTTTGCTGTTAATCATTCCTATTCCTTCACATTCATATTGTTCTGACACCAAGTAACCCAATACATCATTTGTGTATCTTTCCAATGCAATACAATGAATGCTCAGGGGGTGCCTGGGAGAAGCAGGGGGTGCCTGAGAGTAGCAGGGGGTGCCTGAGAGAAGCAGGGGGTGCCTGAGAGTAGCAGGGGGTGCCTGAGAGAAGCAGGGGGTGCCTGAGAGTAGCAAGGGGTCTGCGAGAAGAATACTTCAAGAACCAAGTTGCTGTAGAGTGTGTTATCTTTTAGTTAGTTCTACATCCTCTACGTGCTGTCACTCACTGCAATCGTGTTCGTGACTTTCATGCTATCTAACCGTTAGCGTGATGGCTCTACACGCTCATGTGCGTAAATAGCATGCACATGTACGTAGCATGCACATGTGCATGCAATGCAGGGCTAAATATAGTCAAGTGTTTGTTCATAAGTTAGACAATGTGTGCTTCATTGCTAGAGAAAGAAGCTAAGGACTGTACTTGGTCTGTGTAGACCTTAAAGGACTGTACTTGGTCTGTGCAGACCTTAAAGGACTGTACTTGGTCTGTGCAGACCTTAAAGGACTGTACTTGGTCTGTGCAGTCCTTAAAGGACTGTACTTGGTCTGTGCAGACCTTGAAGGACTGTACTTGGTCTGTGCAGACCTTGAAGGACTGTACTTGGTCTGTGCAGACCTTAAAGGACTGTACTTGGTCTGTGCAGACCTTTAAGGACTGTACTTGGTCTGTGCAGACCTTTAAGGACTCTACTTGGTCTGTGCGGACCTTAAAGGACTGTACTTGGTCTGTGCAGACCTTAAAGGACTGTACTTAGTCAGTAAGTCCTTACTTCTAGCTGTGTTTCGCTCTTTTTTCTCCTTTTCCTCATTTTGCCACTAGAGTTCTAACGAATATTGTACAGTCATTGTGTGATCCCTTGTGGCCTGACATTCCGTCCAATATGCTTTATTTTGTATTAAATTCATACTGTGCATATTTTCTATATTATTTATATATATTATGCACTATAAAAGTAGTAAACACCCTTTATTGATGGTTATTAGGTAGGAGTCTTTGCCATAATTCTTATTGCAATCTTCTGCTCCTGCTGGTCGGCAACAGTAAAATAATGAAACTGAATTGTTCTAATGATACATGGAATCAGCTGATACAGTATCGATACAGTCCTTTCAAGCTAACTCTTTGTTCTCGTTATTAGGAAATCAGTGCTAATAACCTTTATGTTTTAAGGGTAAAAGGTAACTATTCAACATCTTACCTCAGCTGTCAAATGAACCACGCATTTATTCCTGTCCAGTACCCTGTGATTTCAGTTCCATGTCTTAGAGCAGTGGTTCCTAACCTTTTTTTAGGTAGCTACCGAATCCCACAAGCTCCAAATATGCATTCACCGAACCCTTGTAGTTGGAAAATAATTTTTTTTTTTCATCCAAATAAAAACATAAGTACATAATTATTGCATATACTGTATTAGTAAAGAACTGTGCCATTCATCATTTGCACACTAAATCACTATGCTCAATGATCAAAACGAGCTAAACATGAATTTCGCACATGAATGAAAAACATAATGAACCGAACTGCCGAACCCCTGAAACTGACTCACCGAACCCCTGGGGTTCGATCGAACCCAGGTTAAGAACCACTGTTTTGGTTACTCTACTCATTAATCAATACGAATTATTAAGCAGATGACTTGAAGATACAGTCAAACTGATTAGCATGTTTAAATTGATAACAGTAATCGATAGGTAGACATTTTCTATGCGTTCCTATGAAATGCTTTGACGTAAATCACTGTAATAATATTATATAGTTGCACCTGCCCATTAATGTAAGAATGAAAAAAACATATAGTATATATATACACTTTAAAATACAAAGTAAAGCCTTTCGTGGACGAATTTTCTGTTGGACGAATTGTAAACAGACGAAACGTCCGTTTGTCGGATTGTCCGTGGAAGAAATGTCCGTTTGTCGAATTGTCCGTTGGACGAAACGTCCGTTTGTCGAATTGTCCGTTTGACGAAATGTCCCAGACCCGTACTACCTACTATACAGTTATTGCACATACCTTGTGTAGGTAGGTACATTGTTGCTATCATTGTAGCAGTGAGGTAAAACATTTCAAGGACAGTGTCACCTGCAGTGTGTGATGCACTTAGTCACGCCATAGAGCAAGGCATGTGCTATGTAGATAATGGTATATGGAATATAAATAAATAAATCTTTATTGAAAACACAAACAATAAAATATACACCAATAAGCACTAGTTAAAATATATACCAGTAAGAAACATATGTACATGTTTTAAAGCCCATTCGGTTAAAACGTATTGTCTGATTTTAATTTTATTCATCAATGGAGGTGGAACAAACTTTATATTCACAATCTACAAAAAAAAAATCTAAACTAAAGAAAAAGTACATTATTCAATTTAATTTAAGGGGGGGCCTCTTGACCGGGGGGGGGGGGGGGCTTATGACCAACACCCGATGGTATATGATGGTATTTGGTGACATGGATTTGTAGTTTAGTAACTTTTTCCAATGTTTTCTAAAGTTATATGCCCTCAGCTGTG
The DNA here is from genome assembly GCA_947561585.1 of Caprella mutica. Classification (NCBI taxonomy): domain Eukaryota; kingdom Metazoa; phylum Arthropoda; class Malacostraca; order Amphipoda; family Caprellidae; genus Caprella; species Caprella mutica. The sequence goes on from CANNZV010000261.1 coordinate 544,265, forward strand.
TACCCCGGGGGTTACACGTGTTTATCATAACCTACTTTATTTATTTATTGTTTGACACATTCTATTATTAATGTGTCTGTTGTTGACTGAATGTACATACAAATCATACCGTTTGAATTACATAAGTCTAACTCCCTTAGCGTGCAATATCTATTGTTGTAATCTTTATCTCTCAGTTGCGTGTTTTTATTTTAGTCATGTGTCTATCTGGATGTTATTTTAAATGTCACTTCAGGTAATTCACTCACGTCACAGCTTATCTATTTCCTGCGATAAGAGATAGTAACTGTATCCTCTGTGTTGAATTGAAGTGTAGCTACTCCTCTATTATATATACCATTGACATCAATCTTATTGATCGTAGGCTTCATTTGCTATCACCTCTTCATTTTGCTCTTTCTGTGATTGCAGTCACCGGTGCTTGTGTCCCTTTTCGTCACATTCCTTGGTAAGTGACTGCATTCACGGAGTACCTTTCCTGCATTTATGAGCATTGTCACCGCCTGGTGGTAGATGACTTTGTTCATGGAGCCACTTTCCTTTCTGACTGCTTCTTCTAGTCCCTTGTATTTAATTTCCTTTTGACGTCAGTGATATGGCCTATTGTTCCGAAGCAGACGTTTACCCCTAATTTGTTACAGTGTGCCTTTAGGTTCGTGGTGCGATGTGCCACTTTCTTGCAGTGTGGTACCTGCCTAACTGTTATTCGTGTGTCCTTATAAGGCTCAGTGTGTGAGTCATAGATAACAGGTTGCAGTGGTAGTTGTACTGGTTGCAGTGGTAGTTGTACTGGTTGCAGTGGTAGTTGTACTGGTTGCAGTGGTAGTTGTACTGGTTGCAGTGGTAGTTGTACTGGTTGCAGTGGTAGTTGTACTGGTTGCAGTGGTAGTTGTACTGGTTGCAGTGGTAGTTGTACTGGTTGCAGTGGTAGTTGTACTGGTTGCAGTGGTAGTTTTTGTGTACTCTCATCAATATGTGTGATGACATTCTTATTGCTTACCCTGGGGGACTCTATGGCAGCCTCTGGGTGCAATGACCTGGTGCTCCCTATATGCTCCCACTGCTCCCCATGTGCTCCCACTGCTCCCTCTATGCCCCTCTCCAAAAAATTCTAATAAATAGAGCCAAATAAGTCTCATTAATTCCTTTCACACGGATATAACACAGTGAGTGTTACTAACCATATAGTACTACTATAGCACAGTCTGTATAGAGTGCCATGTGTATAGTACTACTATAGCACAGTCTGTATAGTGTGTCATGTGTATAGTACTACTATAGCACAGTCTGTATAGTGTGCCATGTGTATAGTACTACTATAGCACAGTCTGTATAGTGTGCCATGTGTATAGTACTACTATAGCACAGTCTGTATAGTGTGCCATGTGTATAGTACTACTATAGCACAGTCTGTATAGTGTGTCATGTGTATAGTACTACTATAGCACAGTCTGTATAGTGTGCCATGTGTATAGTACTACTATAGCACAGTCTGTATAGTGTGCCATGTGTATAGTACTACTATAGCACAGTCTGTATAGTGTGCCATGTGTATAGTACTACTATAGCACAGTCTGTATAGTGTGCCATGTGTATAGTACTACTATAGCACAGTCTGTATAGTGTGCCATGTGTATAGTACTACTATAGCATAGTCTGTATAGTGTGCCATGTGTAACACCTGTACCTGTAGCTCATTTATTACTACTCTTAGAGGTACAATGGGGCTGAAAAGAGCTGAGTCATCTAATAGCCTTTACTTGTTTCAGTCTGTGACTAAATGTAATGAACTGAAGTTAGTTATATGCAATATCGAGGGGTAAGAGTTAAGATTATATGAATAGTCTTATGACTTGCTTATTGGTATACAGTATAGAACTCCTCTATAGTGAATATCCTGAGTAAGGAAGTAGTCTCTATAGTGAACAAACTTTCTTCAGTCTGCCATAATATGTCATCAGTTTTAGAAAACTAATGACATTTATGGCAGACTAAAGAAAATTTGTTCACTATAGAGTCTACTTCCTTACTCATGACATTCACTATAGAGGAGCTCTATTAGAGTAGAATGTTCAAAATAGTTATCTAGTTCACATTTAACGACTGTGTGAACTTCAGGCGTTCGTGACGGTTCAAAAGGCCATTTTATTTAGTCGAAAAGTTGAAAGGTATAAATCTAGTCCAACCGTTTGAAAAACTTTTATTTTTTTGTTAAAGTAATAAAAACTAATGTATTTAATAGCTCCTGTGTAGTAACTACACACTCTCCTGTGTACTGTGTACTAACTACACACTCTCCTGTGTACTGTGTAGTTACTACACACTCTCCTGTGTACTGTGTACTAACTACACACTCTCCTGTGTACTGTGTACTAACTACACAGCTGTGTACTGTGTAGTTCACTTCTCTTCTCGTTTATTTCGCTAATAGTCATCCACCTTTAACATTAATAGTTTGGAAGACCTTGAGATAACCCCTCCCCCTCCCCCCTCTCTCCCCGCCCCCCATTGGATAAAAATAACCCAGATGAATGGCCTGGGGAGGGGGGGGGGGGTAACTAGGGTAAGTTACGAGTCATCAAACAGTTGCACATTTTCGATCAAATATGAAGGGTTTTATTACTCAACTCGTTATGTGAATTGGTATCCAAGATACCTGCCTGCATCATGGCTACACTACTCCACTGAGTTACACTCTAGTTCAACACAGTCCTTGAGGTGTGAGTCACTGTCACGGCGAGAGGTGTATTAGCATTTATTGTACTCAACCTGAGACTGGAGTGTGTAGATACACACTGGTTACACACTCTATATATACTCATACACACAGAACTACACACCACACACTCTACACAGAACTACACACCACACACACTCTACACAAAACTACACACCACACACACTACACAGAACTATACACCACACACACTCTACACAGAACTATACACCACACACACTCTACACAGAACTACACACCACACACACTCTACACAGAACTACACACCACACACTCTACACAGAACTACACACCACACACACTCTACACAGAACTACACACCACACACACTCTACACAGAACTACACACCACACACACTCTACTCAGAACTACACACCACACACACTCTACACAGAACTACACACCACACACACTACACAGAACTATACACCACACACACTCTACACAGAACTACACACCACACACTCTACACAGAACTACACACCACACACATTCTACACAGAACTATACACACTCTACTGTCCTAAACTATAGTTACACACACACACACACACACTAACTACACTCTACACTCACACACTCTTTTTAGCCTAGAGTTCTAGTTGAGGATATCCGCTGTTTAGCGATGAGAATTTTTTACCTCTGAAAATAATAATAAGACAATTGTTATACCTAAGCAATAATAACAAGACAATTGTTATACCTGAGCATTAATAACAAGACAATTGTTATACCTGAGCAATAATAACAAGACAATTGTTATACCTGAGCAATAATAACAAGACAATTGTTATACCTGAGCAATAATAACAAGACAATTGTTATACCTGAGCAATAATAACAAGACAATTGTTATACCTGAGCAATAATAACAAGACAATTGTTATACCTGAGCAATAATAACAAGACAATTGTTATACCTGAGCAATAATAACAAGACAATTGTTATACCTGAGCAATAATAACAAGACAATTGTTATACCTGAGCAATAATAACAAGACAATTGTTATACCTGAGCAATAATAACAAGACAATTGTTATACCTGAGCAATAATAACAAGACAATTGTTATACCTGAGCAATAATAACAAGACAATTGTTATACCTGAGCAATAATAACAAGACAATTGTTATACCTGAGCAATAATAACAAGACAATTGTTATACCTGAGCAATAATAACAAGACAATTGTTATACCTGAGCAATACTAACAAGACAATTGTTATACCTGAGTAATAATAACAAGACAATTGTTATACCTGAGCTATAATAACAAGACAATTGTTATACCTGAGCAATAATAACAAGACAATTGTTATACCTGAGCAATAATAACAAGACAATTGTTATACCTGAGCAATAATAACAAGACAATTGTTATACCTGAGCAATAATAACAAGACAATTGTTATACCTGAGCAATAATAACAAGACAATTGTTATACCTGAGCAATAATAACAAGACAATTGTTATACCTGAGCAATAATAACAAGACAATTGTTATACCTGAGCAATAATAACAAGACAATTGTTATACCTGAGCAATAATAACAAGACAATTGTTATACCTGAGCAATAATAACAAGACAATTGTTATACCTGAGCAATAATAACAAGACAATTGTTATACCTGAGCAATAATAACAAGACAATTGTTATACCTGAGCAATAATAACAAGACAATTGTTATACCTGAGCAATAATAACAAGACAATTGTTATACCTGAGCAATACTAACAAGACAATTGTTATACCTGAGTAATAATAACAAGACAATTGTTATACCTGAGCTATAATAACAAGACAATTGTTATACCTGAGCAATAATAACAAGACAATTGTTATACCTGAGCAATAATAACAAGACAATTGTTATACCTGAGCAATAATAACAAGACAATTGTTATACCTGAGCAATAATAACAAGACAATTGTTATACCTGAGCAATAATAACAAGACAATTGTTATACCTGAGCAATAATAACAAGACAATTGTTATACCTGAGCAATAATAACAAGACAATTGTTATACCTGAGCAATAATAACAAGACAATTGTTATACCTGAGCAATAATAACAAGACAATTGTTATACCTGAGCAATACTAACAAGACAATTGTTATACCTGAGTAATGATAACAAGACAATTGTTATACCTGAGCAATAATAACAAGACAATTGTTATACCTGAGCAATAATAACAAGACAATTGTTATACCTGAGCAATGATAACAAGACAATTGTTATACCTGAGCAATGATAACAAGACAATTGTTATACCTGAGCAATAATAACAAGACAATTGTTATACCTGAGTAATAATAACAAGACAATTGTTATACCTGAGCATAGAGTGAAGATAGATAGATACCACTAGATATGGTATATGTAGTAGGTGATAAGAGTTATCAGGCTATAGAGATAGGGAACTGTAGCTACAGTGTGCCATTGTGACTCTAGTGTGTCCTCTGGTAACACAGTGTACCTCTAGCTACCGTGTGCCATTGTGACTCTAGTGTGTCCTCTGGTAACACAGTGTACCTCTATCTGCAGTGTGCCATTGTGACTCTAGTGTGTCCTCTGGTAACACAGTGTACCTCTATCTACAGTGTGCCATTGTGACTCTAGTGTGTCCTCTGGTAACACAGTGTACCTCTATCTACAGTGTGCCATTGTGACTCTAGTGTGTCCTCTGGTAACACAGTGTACCTCTAGCTACAGTGTGCCATTGTGACTCTAGTGTGTCCTCTGGTAACACAGTGTACCTCTATCTGCAGTGTGCCATTGTGACTCTAGTGTGTCCTCTGGTAACACAGTGTACCTCTATCTACAGTGTGCCATTGTGACTCTAGTGTGTCCTCTGGTAACACAGTGTACCTCTATCTACAGTGTGCCATTGTGACTCTAGTGTGTCCTCTGGTAACACAGTGTACCTCTAGCTACAGTGTGCCATTGTGACTCTAGTGTGTCCTCTGGTAACACAGTGTACCTCTATATACAGTGTACCTCTATAGACAGTGTACCTCTATATACAGTGTACCTCTATATACAGTGTGCCATTGTGACTCTAGTGTGTCCTCTGGTAACACAGTGTGCCTCTAGCTACAGTGTGACTCTATAGACAGTGTACCTCTATAGACAGTGTACCTCTATATACAGTGTGCCTCTATATACAGTGTGCCTCTATCTACAGTGCTAACTTCAACTGTAGGATAATTTATGTTTCACACTCAGTGTTCTATCCGTGACGTCTCCTCTCAGCGTCCGTGAAAAAATATATATATCGTTACTTTAAATTCAATGTAGCTACACGTTCACTCACGTCAGTCTCAGTACAATGGTTTTTGAGCACCAAAACACACGTCACGGAGATAACACTAACGTGTGAACATGCTTCTGAACCGCACATTTAGCGCTGTGAAAGATTGTGCATGCTTTTGTATGCATGCTTTTGTATCACCAATTTATTTGAAACTACTATTTTATTTATTTTTATATGTAACAAGATATAGTTAAATTAACCACATAATTTATAGGTAACTTTGTTCATGGAGCCACTTTCCTTTCTGACTGCTTCTTCCAGTCCCTTGTATTTAGTTTCCTCTTGACGTCAGCGATATGGCCTTTGGTTCCGAAACAGACGTTAAACCCCTACTAAATAGTGATTATCATGTGCATAAAATTAGGCATGATTTTCTGTTTTGAATGCAAATCATAAAATTTTATATTTTATTATATTGTTCGTGAAGTTCGTTACATTAATACTGTAGAGTTCGTTACATTAATACTGTAGAGTTCGTTATATTAATACTGTAGAGTTCGTTAGATTAATACTGTAGAGTTCGTTACATTAATACTGTAGAGTTCGTTACATTAATACTGTAGAGTTCGTTACATTAATACTGTAGAGTTCGTTAGATTAATACTGTAGAGTTCGTTAGATTAATACTGTAGAGTTCGTTAGATTAATACTGTAGAGTTCGTCACATTAATACTGTAGAGTTCGTCACATTAATACTGTAGAGTTCGTTACATTAATACTGTAGAGTTCGTTAGATTAATACTGTAGAGTTCGTTAGATTAATACTGGAGAGTTTGTTAGATTTATGCTGTAGAGTTCGTTACATTAATACTGTAGAGTTCGTTACATTAATGCTGTAGAGTTCGTTACTTTAATACTGTAGAGTTCGTCACATTTTTGACGGCATTTTATTTTTATTATTTTATCATCTTGTTATTCGCTTAACTGAAAAAGTATTCAACCAAATTGCCTGAAATTTAGTGAAACGATTGATCAATGTCCAGTGACCTGCTGGTAGAATTTGGGTCGAGGAAAAAATTCTCCGGAGGAAAAAATCCCCCCAGAAAGCATCCAACGAAGAAAGAATATCTTCATGTCAAAAATACAATATATGATAAATATTTTCATCCTTATTTGTGACATTGTGACAATTAATCAAACATACATATATGTAACATAATATATATAATATTTACTCAGTAGAAAGAAAGTAATTAACTGTTGAACTATAGAGAGATGGTAGATGTTTAAAACTAGCGATATACTATTATACAGTATAACTATCAATAGACAAATAAGGCACATAGATGTTCAAACGATGTCATTCTTCTGCATCACCACTTGAATAAACGATGCAGCAATAAACTGATTTTAATTAAACAAGTATTGAACATAAACAAAATTTCCTATAATATTATATCCAAAATTTAACTCATTTAAGTATTACTTCTTCTTTATCTTCTACACTCTACGAGTCTGCAGCTATAGTGACTATACGTCTCATAGATTTGATGTTTCTTATTAGGCATATAGCTTGAGACTGATGGTCAAAGATTAAAACAAGGGATAGGCAACTATCAATAGAAAAATAGGACACAAATATGTTTTCCGCGGATTTTTTTTCCGCCGTTGAATTTTTTCCGGATACCGTAGAATTTTGGGAGCGACCCGCGGTCAAAAGTCAAGGTCAAGGTCATTTATAACTCAAATAGTATTGTACCATATTGCATGGAACTTGGCGGGACGATTGGTTATTATCCAGTTAGCAGTTTATTAAATTTTGGGAGAGAACGGGTCAAAGTGGCGGCGAATGTATGCGCTCTACCGAGAGTGCACGTAATATACTTTATTTATTATATTTCTGATTGGGTAAAATACGAATTATCGATCTGTTCCACGTTTTCGATCACTGTATAATTTAACATTTTAATAACGAGTTATAATGTTGAATTGTTAATAATTCTGAAATGTTCGTAAATGTGGAACCGTTTGATAACTCAGTATTTAACCTAGTATTATGTAGGAATTATTTATGTTTTTTTATTCTGAAATGATCTTTCTCGCACTATCCAAAATGTTATTCCACAAAATTAATTATAACTGGAAATTTTTGTAAAGATTAGGAAACGTTTGTGAAAAATCAGTCCTGCGAAAAAACGTTTGTCACATAATGTTTTTCTACGCGAAAACGTTTGTCAAAAATTTGTTCCAATAAATCTATCCTAATATTTTCCCTTGTGTGTTTATTTATTTATTTAATGTCCGCTTTTACTCGACGGATGTTAAACATGAAGAATGTAACTATGATACGCACGGGAATATATTGACTTGTTATTTAAATTTTTTTATTCAATTTTTGTGTGTATTTTATCTATAAAATAAAGTATCACTTTATGCAGAAAAATAAATTTTAATTGAGTTAACTGAAAGAACCTAATAACGGGTAATAAATTGGTATTGGAGACTCGTCATTTTTAACGGGCAAGTACACTAGTAAATTTATAATTCTCATCTCAACTTAAAACTTAAAAAAAACATTATTTTCATTATTCTGTTTCTTTCTTTTCAGATGTGACGGACAGTTGTTCAGATTCTACACAACATCTACGGAAAAATAACCCCCGACAAAATTCCCCCCACCCACCCATCACATCCTTGCCAAGCAAACTAACTTCCACCCCCCACTCACAATATCAACCAAAGGGGGAAACCAGCCCCCCACTACCTCTAGCCAGAAAACTCCCCCCATCCACCATCCTGACCACCACTTCCCCCCCTCATTCGCGAGTCCCACCACCGAATCTCTCATATTCCCACTCACTCAAAAGACTACCCCCATCAACTTCCACCACTCTGCAATCTCCCCCATGTAGTCTCCTGCTCTCCTCCAATACCTCCATTTCAGTCATTAAGGGCTCCCCCCACTCCTCCTCTTCTTTCTCCATCTCCCCCAGTGGTAAAAGCTCCTCCTTCTCCATTTCCCCCGCTAAAACAAGACTACCCGCTAGTCTCGAAATCAGTCGCAGTGTCTGTCAGACCTCTTCCCCCGGTGTGAAGCCTCTTAGAACCTACAAAGGAAACTCCCCCCAATCTACCAACCCCCCACATAGTGGTGGGAAAGAAGTAAGATCCACCGGTGGTAGCTCCGTCGCTAAGGTGCATCGTAACGGGCGTACCATTGCTCCGGGGGGTGGAAGTGCAGTGCTTGCTGGTGGAAGAGCTGTCAGTATAACCGCCACGAGTGGACCAGCCCCCCACTTACCTTCCAGACCCGCCTCTCCCCCATCAGTCAGCATCACCGCCGTCCTGAAACCTTCCACCACCAACCATGGGGGACCCTCACCCACCCACCAACTCATTCTCCCCCACAGGATGGACGATGGATCCAGTGACTCGGGTGTGAGTCTCTCCGAGCCACGGTCTGTCTCCCGCTCCTCCGTTCTCAGTGACGAGAGATCTTCCTCCGCTGAAGTCAAGCCAAACACCCCCACCCCGCAGCACTACCAAAAGGCCGCGGCCACGTCCTTTGACCTCAGAAACTACTCTAAAGATTCCACCGCCAGGGTGTGGCGGGATATCCCCCAAACTGCTGACCACAGACACCCCCCTCCTCTTCCCCCCACCATGTCTTACCCCACTCCCCCACACCAACCCCCCACCCAACCTCCACAGGTGACCAGTGTGGCACAGGTTGTCGCTGCCGCAGCAGCTGCCGGACATACTACCGGAGGGATTCCGTATCTCGGACCGGGGGGTTTTAACCTTCCGGCAGGGCTACCCCCGGGTCTCTCCCCCGCTGCAGCTGCTTACTATGGGGGGCCTGGTCACTCAATGTGGAAGCAGTTGATGGCAACGGGGGTACCACCATTTGCTCCCCCTTACCCCGGTCTCATTCCCCCCACCGCTTCTTCGGAGGAAATCATGCGAGAGTACGAGTGGAACTGCGCTATCAGGTGTGTACTTAGATCACTAATAACTTTAGCCATTCTATACTAGCAGATGAAACTTGGCGTTTTTACTGTCCAGCTCATGCCTCTCCAATTAATCACGGTTAAATGAATGGAAGGCGGCAGAAACGCTAGTGTAGACTGCTAATTTGCTTTCCATTCATTTGACCGTCATTAATTGGTGAGGCGTAAATTGAGCTGTTTAAACGCTGCGTTTCAGCTGCTAGCATAGAATGTGCCTAAGTGAGTCTTGACTAACTTTACTGATGCTTACTTAGAGCACTAATAACTTTACTGATGCTTACTTAGAGCACTAATAACTTTACTGATGCTTACTTAGAGCACTAATAACTCTACTGATGCTTACTTAGAGCACTAATAACTTTACTGATGCTTACTTAGAGCACTAATAACTTTACTGATGCTTACTTAGAGCACTAATAACTTTACTGATGCTTACTTAGAGCACTAATAACTTTACTGATGCTTACTTAGAGCACTAATAACTTTACTGATGCTTACTTAGAGCACTAATAACTTTACTGATGCTTACTTAGAGCACTAATAACTTTACTGATGCTTACTTAGAGCACTAATAACTTTACTGATGCTTACTTAGAGCACTAATAACTTTACTGATGCTTACTTAGAGCACTAATAACTTTACTGATGCTTACTTAGAGCACTAATAACTTTACTGATGCTTACTTAGAGCACTAATAACTCTACTGATGCTTACTTAGAGCACTAATAACTTTACTCGATTAATTCGCTGTCTAGATTGTTTCTACATGTTCTTTTCTCTAAACATATTTTCCCTCTTTACTAGTAGTGTTTTTTTTATGTTTTCTTCATATCCTTACATTGCATTAGTAATATTAACTGTTTCTAAGAAATATTTAGAAAACACAAAACATTGCATTTATGTAACTTTATGTCGAGCAATTTCTAAAAGCTAATGTCTGAATCTCATGAGACTTTTTAAACCTTTGTCTACCGTAGTTAGCCTTTGTCTACCGTAGTTAGCCTTTGTCTACCGTAGTTAGCCTTTGTCTACCGTAGTTAGCATTTGTCTACCGTAGTTAGCCTTTGTCTACCGTAGTTAGCCTTTGTCTACCGTAGTTAGCCTTTGTCTACCGTAGTTAGCCTTTGTCTACCGTAGTTAGCCTTTGTCTACCGTAGTTAGCCTTTGTCTACCGTAGTTAGCCTTTGTCTACCGTAGTTAGCCTTTGTCTACCGTAGTTAGCCTTTGTCTACCGTAGTTAGCCTTTGTCTACCGTAGTTAGCCTTTGTCTACCGTAGTTAGCCTTTGTCTACCGTAGTTAGCCTTTGTCTACCGTAGTTAGCCTTTGTCTACCGTAGTTAGCCTTTGTCTACCGTAGTTAGCCTTTGTCTACCGTAGTTAGCCTTTGTCTACCGTAGTTAGCCTTTGTCTACCGTAGTTAGCCTTTGTCTACCGTAGTTAGCCTTTGTCTACCGTAGTTAGCCTTTGTCTACCGTAGTTAGCCTTTGTCTACCGTAGTTAACCTTTGTCTACCGTAGTTAGCCTTTGTCTACCGTAGTTAGCCTTTGTCTACCGTAGTTAGCCTTTGTCTACCGTAGTTAGCCTTTGTCTACCGTAGTTAGCCTTTGTCTACCGTAGTTAAATGCCCCGTACACACTGTCAAACTGTTTGTCTAATGCCCCGTACACACTGTCTAACTGTTTGTCTAATGCCCCGTACACACTGTCTAACTGTTTGTCTAATGCCCCGTACACACTGTCTAACTGTTTGTCTAATGCCCCGTACACACTGTCTAACTGTTTGTCTAATGCCCCGTACACACTGTACGGGGCATTTTATTCAGTTTATCACAGTCACCCCTTCACTGCAGTTTTCTATGATCGTGTTTTGATGCGCGTACACACATTTGCTGCACGTACACGTTGTGTGCGTGAGATGCTGCCTGCATTGTGTCTTGCATTATATGCATGTGATATCACTAGGTATGGTGCGCATTGAGCCATTCATTTGTTGTTAATAAGGACATCACTTAGGTATTAAAGGGGTACTTTTAAGCCATTTTTAGGACATCATTTAACCATTCAAAATAGGACTGTAGAATTGACTGATTTGTTCAAACTAACGAAACTAAGAACACGAATTATTTACACATTTTAATAATTTGTATTGACTGTAAATAGATATTGTATGAATGTTCTTCACCGTAAGAGTTCATCACTAGTGGAATATTATTTGTATTGACTGTAAATAGATATTGTATGAATGTTCTTCACCGTAAGAGTTCATCACTAGTGGAATATTATTTGTATTGACTGTAAATAGATATTGTATGAATGTTCTTCACCGTAAGAGTTCATCCGTAGTGGAATATTATTTGTATTGACTGTAAATAGATATTGTATGAATGTTCTTCACCGTAAGAGTTCAACCGTAGTGGAATATTATTTGTATTGACTGTAAATAGATATTGTATGAATGTTCTTCACCGTAAGAGTTCATCCGTAGTGGAATATTATTTGTATTGTCTGTAAATAGATATTGTATGAATGTTCTTCACCGTAAGAGTTCATCCGTAGTGGAATATTATTTGTATTGACTGTAAATAGATATTGTATGAATGTTCTTCACCGTAAGAGTTCATCCCTAGTGGAATATTATTTGTATTGACTGTAAATAAATATTGTATGAATGTTCTTCACCGTAAGAGTTCATCCCTAGTGGAATATTATTTGTATTGTCTGTAAATAGATATTGTATGAATGTTCTTCACCGTAAGAGTTCATCCCTAGTGGAATATTATTTGTATTGACTGTAAATAGATATTGTATGAATGTTCTTCAGCGTAAGAGTTCATCCCTAGTGGAATATTATTTATATTGACTGTAAATAGATATTGTATGAATGTTCTTCACCGTAAGAGTTCATCCCTAGTGTAATATTATTTATATTGACTGTAAATAGATATTGTATGAATGTTCTTCACCGTAAGAGTTCATCCCTAGTGGAATATTATTTGTATTGTCTGTAAATAGATATTGTATGAATGTTCTTCACCGTAAGAGTTCATCCCTAGTGGAATATTATTTGTATTGTCTGTAAATAGATATTGTATGAATGTTCTTCACCGTAAGAGTTCATCCCCAGTGGAATATTATTTGTATTGACTGTAAATAGATATTGTATGAATGTTCTTCACCGTAAGAGTTCATCCCTAGTGGAATATTATTTGTATTGACTGTAAATAGATATTGTATGAATGTTCTTCACCGTAAGAGTTCATCCCTAGTGGAATATTATTTGTATTGACTGTAAATAGATATTGTATGAATGTTCTTCACCGTAAGAGTTCATCCCTAGTGGAATATTATTTGTATTGACTGTAAATAGATATTGTATGAATGTTCTTCACCGTAAGAGTTCATCCCTAGTGGAATATTATTTGTATTGACTGTAAATAGATATTGTATGAATGTTCTTCACCGTAAGAGTTCATCCCTAGTGGAATATTATTTGTATTGACTGTAAATAGATATTGTATGAATGTTCTTCACCGTAAGAGTTCATCCCTAGTGGAATATTATTTGTATTGACTGTAAATAGATATTGTATGAATGTTCTTCACCGTAAGAGTTCATCCCTAGTGGAATATTATTTGTATTGACTGTAAATAGATATTGTATGAATGTTCTTCACCGTAAGAGTTCATCCCTAGTGGAATATTATTTGTATTGACTGTAAATAGATATTGTATGAATGTTCTTCACCGTAAGAGTTCATCCCTAGTGGAATATTATTTGTATTGACTGTAAATAGATATTGTATGAATGTTCTTCACCGTAAGAGTTCATCCCCAGTGGAATATTATTTGTATTGACTGTAAATAGATATTGTATGAATGTTCTTCACCGTAAGAGTTCATCCCTAGTGGAATATTATTTGTATTGACTGTAAATAGATATTGTATGAATGTTCTTCACCGTAAGAGTTCATCCCTAGTGGAATATTATTTGTATTGACTGTAAATAGATATTGTATGAATGTTCTTCACCGTAAGAGTTCATCCCTAGTGGAATATTATTTGTATTGACTGTAAATAGATATTGTATGAATGTTCTTCACCGTAAGAGTTCATCCCTAGTGGAATATTATTTGTATTGACTGTAAATAGATATTGTATGAATGTTCTTCACCGTAAGAGTTCATCCCTAGTGGAATATTATTTGTATTGACTGTAAATAGATATTGTATGAATGTTCTTCACCGTAAGAGTTCATCCCTAGTGGAATATTATTTGTATTGACTGTAAATAGATATTGTATGAATGTTCTTCACCGTAAGAGTTCATCCCTAGTGGAATATTATTTGTATTGACTGTAAATAGATATTGTATGAATGTTCTTCACCGTAAGAGTTCATCACTAGTGGAATATTATTTGTATTGACTGTAAATAGATATTGTATGAATGTTCTTCACCGTAAGAGTTCATCACTAGTGGAATATTATTTGTATTGACTGTAAATAGATATTGTATGAATGTTCTTCACCGTAAGAGTTCATCCGTAGTGGAATATTATTTGTATTGACTGTAAATAGATATTGTATGAATGTTCTTCACCGTAAGAGTTCAACCGTAGTGGAATATTATTTGTATTGACTGTAAATAGATATTGTATGAATGTTCTTCACCGTAAGAGTTCATCCGTAGTGGAATATTATTTGTATTGTCTGTAAATAGATATTGTATGAATGTTCTTCACCGTAAGAGTTCATCCGTAGTGGAATATTATTTGTATTGACTGTAAATAGATATTGTATGAATGTTCTTCACCGTAAGAGTTCATCCCTAGTGGAATATTATTTGTATTGACTGTAAATAAATATTGTATGAATGTTCTTCACCGTAAGAGTTCATCCCTAGTGGAATATTATTTGTATTGTCTGTAAATAGATATTGTATGAATGTTCTTCACCGTAAGAGTTCATCCCTAGTGGAATATTATTTGTATTGACTGTAAATAGATATTGTATGAATGTTCTTCACCGTAAGAGTTCATCCCTAGTGGAATATTATTTATATTGACTGTAAATAGATATTGTATGAATGTTCTTCACCGTAAGAGTTCATCCCTAGTGTAATATTATTTATATTGACTGTAAATAGATATTGTATGAATGTTCTTCACCGTAAGAGTTCATCCCTAGTGGAATATTATTTGTATTGTCTGTAAATAGATATTGTATGAATGTTCTTCACCGTAAGAGTTCATCCCTAGTGGAATATTATTTGTATTGTCTGTAAATAGATATTGTATGAATGTTCTTCACCGTAAGAGTTCATCCCCAGTGGAATATTATTTGTATTGACTGTAAATAGATATTGTATGAATGTTCTTCACCGTAAGAGTTCATCCCTAGTGGAATATTATTTGTATTGACTGTAAATAGATATTGTATGAATGTTCTTCACCGTAAGAGTTCATCCCTAGTGGAATATTATTTGTATTGACTGTAAATAGATATTGTATGAATGTTCTTCACCGTAAGAGTTCATCCCTAGTGGAATATTATTTGTATTGACTGTAAATAGATATTGTATGAATGTTCTTCACCGTAAGAGTTCATCCCTAGTGGAATATTATTTGTATTGACTGTAAATAGATATTGTATGAATGTTCTTCACCGTAAGAGTTCATCCCTAGTGGAATATTATTTGTATTGACTGTAAATAGATATTGTATGAATGTTTTTCACCGTAAGAGTTCATCCCTAGTGGAATATTATTTGTATTGACTGTAAATAGATATTGTATGAATGTTCTTCACCGTAAGAGTTCATCCCTAGTGGAATATTATTTGTATTGACTGTAAATAGATATTGTATGAATGTTCTTCACCGTAAGAGTTCATCCCTAGTGGAATATTATTTGTATTGACTGTAAATAGATATTGTATGAATGTTCTTCACCGTAAGAGTTCATCCCTAGTGGAATATTATTTGTATTGACTGTAAATAGATATTGTATGAATGTTCTTCACCGTAAGAGTTCATCCCCAGTGGAATATTATTTGTATTGACTGTAAATAGATATTGTATGAATGTTCTTCACCGTAAGAGTTCATCCCTAGTGGAATATTATTTGTATTGACTGTAAATAGATATTGTATGAATGTTCTTCACCGTAAGAGTTCATCCCTAGTGGAATATTATTTGTATTGACTGTAAATAGATATTGTATGAATGTTCTTCACCGTAAGAGTTCATCCCTAGTGGAATATTATTTGTATTGACTGTAAATAGATATTGTATGAATGTTCTTCACCGTAAGAGTTCATCCCTAGTGGAATATTATTTGTATTGACTGTAAATAGATATTGTATGAATGTTCTTCACCGTAAGAGTTCATCCCTAGTGGAATATTATTTGTATTGACTGTAAATAGATATTGTATGAATGTTCTTCACCGTAAGAGTTCATCCCTAGTGGAATATTATTTGTATTGACTGTAAATAGATATTGTATGAATGTTCTTCACCGTAAGAGTTCATCCCTAGTGGAATATTATTTGTATTGACTGTAAATAGATATTGTATGAATGTTCTTCACCGTAAGAGTTCATCCGTAGTGGAATATTATTTGTATTGTCTGTAAATAGATATTGTATGAATGTTCTTCACCGTAAGAGTTCATCCGTAGTGGAATATTATTTGTATTGACTGTAAATAGATATTGTATGAATGTTCTTCACCGTAAGAGTTCATCCCTAGTGGAATATTATTTGTATTGACTGTAAATAGATATTGTATGAATGTTCTTCACCGTAAGAGTTCATCCCTAGTGGAATATTATTTGTATTGTCTGTAAATAGATATTGTATGAATGTTCTTCACCGTAAGAGTTCATCCCTAGTGGAATATTATTTGTATTGACTGTAAATAGATATTGTATGAATGTTCTTCACCGTAAGAGTTCATCCCTAGTGGAATATTATTTATATTGACTGTAAATAGATATTGTATGAATGTTCTTCACCGTAAGAGTTCATCCCTAGTGGAATATTATTTGTATTGTCTGTAAATAGATATTGTATGAATGTTCTTCACCGTAAGAGTTCATCCCTAGTGGAATATTATTTGTATTGTCTGTAAATAGATATTGTATGAATGTTCTTCACCGTAAGAGTTCATCCCCAGTGGAATATTATTTGTATTGACTGTAAATAGATATTGTATGAATGTTCTTCACCGTAAGAGTTCATCCCTAGTGGAATATTATTTGTATTGACTGTAAATAGATATTGTATGAATGTTCTTCACCGTAAGAGTTCATCCCTAGTGGAATATTATTTGTATTGACTGTAAATAGATATTGTATGAATGTTCTTCACCGTAAGAGTTCATCCCTAGTGGAATATTATTTGTATTGACTGTAAATAGATATTGTATGAATGTTCTTCACCGTAAGAGTTCATCCCTAGTGGAATATTATTTGTATTGACTGTAAATAGATATTGTATGAATGTTCTTCACCGTAAGAGTTCATCCCTAGTGGAATATTATTTGTATTGACTGTAAATAGATATTGTATGAATGTTTTTCACCGTAAGAGTTCATCCCTAGTGGAATATTATTTGTATTGACTGTAAATAGATATTGTATGAATGTTCTTCACCGTAAGAGTTCATCCCTAGTGGAATATTATTTGTATTGACTGTAAATAGATATTGTATGAATGTTCTTCACCGTAAGAGTTCATCCCTAGTGGAATATTATTTGTATTGACTGTAAATAGATATTGTATGAATGTTCTTCACCGTAAGAGTTCATCCCTAGTGGAATATTATTTGTATTGACTGTAAATAGATATTGTATGAATGTTCTTCACCGTAAGAGTTCATCCCTAGTGGAATATTATTTGTATTGACTGTAAATAGATATTGTATGAATGTTTTTCACCGTAAGAGTTCATCCCTAGTGGAATATTATTTGTATTGACTGTAAATAGATATTGTATGAATGTTCTTCACCGT